>JAGFZM010000092.1:897199-916048 GCA_017657215.1 Limnothrissa miodon | reverse complement strand
TTAAGCATTAGCTTTTCTGCACTGTCTTCCTGCGGATTTCAAGTAGTTTTTATTAGATTTTGTATTTTTTTTTTCTACTTCTATCTACTGCATTAACTACTGTGTATGCAAAACAAATTTTTATCATCTTCCCTAACACACTGGTTTTAAAGTTAAAACACCTTTAATTTTATTTATTTAAATTAAATACTTCCTTCTCTGTGTTTGTCATGATTGTATACAAAACTATGAGTCAAATTTCTACCTGTTGTCAGTAGGATAAATAACCCAATATAAACCAAAGATAGGTACGGAACTGTGAAACATTTTTCTGCAAAATAAAAGTGGTTGACAGCCTCTACAAAGTACAAGCAAGTACCTCCAAAAATGGTTTTATCAAGTCATCCACTTCTGTCAACATACAACTCTGAGGATGGCCAACAGTCTCTGACATGTTATCATATAGCCTTACGTTTGTCTGTTCTCTGGAGCAAGTAAATGGAAGCTGAGCTACAAAATCAACAATTATCAGAAAACAAAAACTTTTTTATTGGCTTTGAAACCTCATACAGATAGAAAACAGACATCCTACAGTCAGTGTGCTGAGAGCACAAAAGTAAATGGTTTATATAGTATTACATTACAGCCGTTTGCTTGCAGTGACTCCATTGAGCACCAGCTGCACTGGTTTGGGGAAATGAGCAGAGTACATAGCTGCTGATTGTTGCCTTAGCAGCTTGACTGAATCCAGGCTGCTGGGTGGCTGTCTCAGTACACCATAGGCTCATCAGCTGGTTGGGCAGGCTGCAGCAACAGGAGAGTCAACAGGTTAGAGAAGTGACACTCTTAGCCTTCAAACTGACTGCAACATTTTGACTGACAAGCATCACACATGTGCTACTTTGTAAACACTGCATTACCAAAGCATAAAAATCAATTTAACACCCTAATGCTTTCACAACTCACTACAAGTCGTTCAGAAACGTGGACACAAGGTGGCCTACCTGACGTCTACCCCACCAGCTATAAGGTACTGAGAGCTGACACTGAAGTGCGCAGATGAATACTGGTTGGTGAACATTTTTTAAAGCTGGTGGCATTTTGTGGCATAGTTTGCCGACTTTGCAGACAGCTGACAAAACTTGGCAATTAACATTAACATTAATTAACATTAAAAGGACAGTCTGAGTGCCAAACTGGACAGTAATATTAAACCACAGAATGTTCTAATGCTTCTTCATCAGCTGCTCTGCATATCAAAAAATGGAAGTCAGGTTCAATCATATCATCAACATCACCTTTCTCTGTGGCCTCTCCTCCAGACCCTCAAGGAAAGGTGCAACATCATCGTCGTCATAAATGACGAACTCCATGTCCTTTCCCACAATGCCGATGGAGACATTCTAGAGAAAGCAAAAGGCAAGTCCGCTTAGAGAAAGCAAAAGGCTAGTCCGCTTAGGCAAAGGCTTACACACACACACACACACACACCCCAACACATGATACAGCCGTGGGCAAATGTCACTGAAATTCGAACCTTTGTGGTGAGGTCCTGTTCCGCAGGCAGGGTTTCCCGCAGAGCACGAAGGCCATGCTGCACAAGATCATTCAGGTTACCTAGCACCAGGAAATAAGAAGATATTATGCCCAACTGGACAAGCATTGACATTTCAGACACCCTCAGAGTGCATATGTGTGTTCGTAAGTTTGAAACGGATCACTCACAGTCCAGGAAAGTCTCCATGTGTCTCTCTAGGTAAGTGCGTGCTGACTGGGAGCGGGCACCAATGGACATGGCTTTGCAATCAAAGTAGTTCGCTGAGGGGCAGGTCTGGAAGATATGGGGCCCCATGTCCTAAAAGTCAAGACAACAATTATAACTTTAAACTCTCAGTTTGACTCTCAGTCACATCAGTTTTAATAACATGTAGTCCTTGTAGCCCTTACATCATAGCCTGCGATAAGAAGTCCTACTCCATAGGGTCTCCTTCCGTATCTCTGAGTAGGGATCTGGGTTTCTGGTGTGACGGTTAAAGATCACAGATCAACCTACTGAGAGGGTTCAAGCACACAATGGACTCATGTACACACTATTCACAGGATGAAAAGGATACTGCTTCCGATAAGGGAAACGAGCCGAGACACAGGAAGAGGTCTGTCAAATACAAACCGGGAATCCAAGCACTCTTGTCGCATGAAGTTGCTGTCAGAGTAAAAAAAAAAAAAAAGCAATAAGTTAGAGCAGGGTGATAAGTCAATTTTGTCAAGTTCACCATTTAGGACAATGTATTTTTATTTCCATTTACCCAGTCATCGCACCTCAACATGCACGTACCTACACCATCAATCAGACTACCATAGAAAACTACAGACACCTGTGGTGTTTGGTTTTCATGAACACAGGATGAGAACAACTAAAAGGCACCACTGCTGGCACAACTGGCCCACTCACACCAACTTCTCATCTTTGCTTGGTTCAGACTGTATCTACTGTTCAGATTGTATCTACTGTTTAGAGCAAAATAGCAACAAGGCATTAGATCAATATGTTTGTAGCCAGCCTTCAGTGTATCAATAACATTTAAGGAAAAAAAATGCGCACACACTCAGCATGAGTACAACATTTTACCAAATTGTAAAAAGGTCTCAAGTTATGAGGAGTAAAAATTCCTACCAGAGAAGCCTGGCATCTGCCGTCAGGCCAGCAATGGAGATACCCACATGGTTATCAACATGGAGAATCTTCTTCTGATGGGCAGCAAGCTCCGACTGAGCTCTCTACAAATTGTAGATTACAAAACAATAAAGAAATGTTTTACAAACCATTATGCTGTACAGATTCTACTGGTACAATGTTGATTACTACAGTTTGTGTGTATTTTCTTAAGTTGTAACATTTTGTAGCAATCATTATCCTTAATAATATCACCCTATAATACTCTTAGCATGGTAAGGTATGGAAAAAAAAGCAATGAAGTGATGTGGTAGCTGTACCTTCAAAGCAACAAGAACTGCATGAGTGCGTGATTTGAGTCCTACTGTGGCAGATCCTTGCTTCACTGCCTCCATGGCATATTCAATCTGATGAATGCGTCCCTAAAGCAACATAGCACCAACTTAGTAAAGTAAAGTAAACCTGTTCACACCAAAACAGGGTCAAAGACAACTGACTTTACTTACCTGAGGACTCCATACAGTGACATCATTATCATACTGGTTGCGGAACTGAGGTGGATAAAAAAACACAAGTTTTAGAAAGGGAAATGATGCCAATAAACGCATTTACATTTAATTTTACTAAATGAAGTAGATAGAACTTTATATAACGGTGTATGTAACTTCAGGTAATAGTGAAAAGTGAACTTGACAACATAATTGATATGATGACTGACACTTGAATCCAATAATTCTAATAAACCTAAACATTAAGTGATAATATCAATATATACTATTCATAAGGATACAATGATACACTTGTTTAGCCATTTAAATACCATAAGTTGTCTGACGATAGCAACCACTGGTGGATGTTTAGTTTCTTGTACGGTTATGAAACACTGATGCCAGTACATAGATCCTACTACGTAGCTGGTGTAAATCGAAAGTAACGCTGTCCATACAGTTCTGAAACTAAGGTTAGCTGTTTAGCCAATCATCGTATCTAACAGTTCCACTTTCTCGAACGTGTCTTTGATGTCCATGTTTCTAGTATCGTAACATTGTGTTTTTATTATATTCAGCACTACTCATATCATCAGCAATGTTATCAGCACCAAGTTCATGTGCAGAATTAGCTGAAGTTAACGACGGCTAGGCAGCTAACAATAGCCTCTAATCATGGAGCCGCATAGCTATTCAGTTAGTAACAATATTGCGGAAACGTTTCACTTCCAAAAACCTCTGAAAGATGAGCAAGTCAAATAACGTTACACAGCAAACTACAGCTCTTGGTTAGAATTCAAACTGAACCTCAGCAAAGACAAAAAAGACACAGTTTGTAATTAGCCAGTCAGTTTAGGTGCAGGCTAGTTTTACGCTTACTCACGGTATCAAGCTAACACTCGCTAACGACACCTTTAGGCACACATTTTTTAACGTTTGTAATCAGTAGCTACAGACCCATGACATACAAAAACATAAAGTGTTTACTACAAATTTAAAATGACAAACATATGCACATTCACTTCAATACATGAGCTGGTAAGTTGATTAAAATAACGCTCATTCATCCTCACCATGTTTGCTTCTGAGTCAGCCGCCTATCCAGAACAGTGACGACGTTTTGGCAATCTACCCCTTTTCCTTAATGGGAAGGAAATACAGTAGATCTCAGATCTGGCATGTAAATCGATCGAAACCCCGCAAGTCATGTTCTTAATATGGAATAGCCTAATCTACAGTTTGCCTTTTAGAGCCTACTGTAAAGGTTAACAACTCAAGTTAAACAGACAGGTTAAATTATTTTAGACTATTTTTCTTGACGCCTGCACTTTAGATTAGATTTGATATATAGGCTACCAAGACCTATCTTCATCAACACCATGAACAATGCTTAGCTTTTGCATTGTAGCCTATTGAAATTCATGGATTCTCATTGTACACCCATGTGACTTAGAAAGGGTAGTTATATATTTACGCAGACTTTTCAGGTTTGTTTGGTTGGTACAACTGCACTATAAGCCTTCAGAAATACTGAATTCTTACTGTGAGAAATTAGCTGTTTTTTTTGTGGTCATATCCAATTTTTTTTTTTTACCATATCCACTAATAATATTTATCTCAATGGGCTTATAATGGGGCTTATAGAGGCTAATATAACTCAGACATCAGCTTATTGACAAAGGTTGAGCTCCACAGGCCTCATGGGTTGGTGTTATGAATTAAGCCACTAGAGAGCAGTATTTAGCCAAGTATCATGCACAAACTTTATGTGGCGTACACCTCTGGTAGGCCTACTACTAAAATAGGCTACATAGCCATCTAAAACATAATTTCAGTGCCTGACAAAAATCAAATGGATATACACAATATTATATTGAAAATAGTGAAAAAATAATCTCCAGGAGAGTTGCACTATCTGAATTTATGAATTTTTGCCACGGTTCTAGATTTAACAGAAACAGATAGTGTGCCATATGACATATATATATATATATGTACGGTATAATCGTGCGTTGTTTTATAGTCTATTTAGCATAAATGGTGTTGCATATGCCACTGGAGGCACTGCTGTTGTTTAATTAGTTGAATGAAGCGGCACACATAGATTAAAACAAGGAAATGTTTGTCAAGATGTAGGCCTACTGTCTTTTTTTTTTTTTTTTCAAAGTAATGGTGTTGCTATTCATAGTAGCCATACCACATGGAGTTTGGGAGTTTAAAAAAGGAGTAATATTAAGTGGCTTTATTGTTAATGATATTTGATGTACCCATGCTTGGGAGTGTGCGTGTCTGTGTGTGTGTGTGTGTGTGTGTGTGTGTGTGTGTGCGTGTGTGTGTGTGCGTGTGCGTGGAGGGGGTGGGTGGTGGTTAAAAAGCATGGGGGAGGGATGAATCAAAGTGCTTTACTGATGACGGAACCTGCACCTCTGCCAAGGCAGTGGTTGCAGTGGCGTCGGCATTGGGCATTACATCAACGAACCTCCTTTGTGATTGAGATCAAGGGGGTTGTGCTGAGCTCAGCACTTTAA
The DNA here is from genome assembly GCA_017657215.1 of Limnothrissa miodon. Taxonomy (NCBI): domain Eukaryota; kingdom Metazoa; phylum Chordata; class Actinopteri; order Clupeiformes; family Clupeidae; genus Limnothrissa; species Limnothrissa miodon. The sequence continues at coordinate 910,379 of JAGFZM010000092.1, read as the reverse complement.
GCAGCCTCATTTGAGTCTGCCAAACGGCCCTCTTTTTAATTTTTCAAATGGAGAGGAGCCTGAGTCACTGCGCAGGGCTACTCCAGCCCAGTCTCCTGCACCAGCTAGAGATAGAGGGTGGGGGAGTAGAGATGCTATTGGAACAGGCGCCTTTAAAGGATAGTAGCTTGAAGGAGTGTCATAAGTGCGTGTCATAGCACTGCAGCAGGTGGGTGTATTCAACAAGATGACACAGCGGAACTCAGTGCTACGGATTACGGATGAACAGAATGCTGATGGATTACGGATGAATCTGAAGCTGACTTCAAAAACATGTAGTATTTGAGATCCATAATTAAATGTTTAAGATCAAACATAAACATTCTTTTTGAGTAATACAGCATTTATGATACTCCGTTTTAACTAAACTGCTGTGGCAGCCATACTTTGCACTTCTTTATGTCAAAATTACTTTTAGAGCCAATTGCCATTGCCAATTGCCAACACATAGCACTCCTATATCCACCCCAGCCAAGGGTAACAATTACTACACTAAAAATAACACATCATTGTAGGGCTGGGCGATATGGACTAAAATGTATATCTCGATATATCTCTCTCATATATCGATATACGATATATATCTCGATATCTTTCCAGCAAAAAAAATTAATAAATAAATAAAATAAAGTGTCTATAAAATAAATAATGAAAATAATATAAAGAGCTTTTTTTCAAAATAACAAGTTCTCAACTAAACTGTGCAACAGTAATAACAAACATTTGGGCCTTCTTTCCATTTGTATATTTTGAGCAAAGAAAACGAATGTGTTAAGAGTCTCCGCCGTAATGTGTCACAAATGTAGGACTCACAGGTTCTGCTAACTTTTCTCTACTCGTCTGTTGTCATTGCGTCACAGAGTTCAAATGCCAATCGCGCTCTCTCATCATAGTCGCGGCTGTTCTTGTCTTGTAAAGTAACAACACAAATCCGCGTTCCACTACGGCAATTGATGCCATGTCCACCGTGATACGGCAATTGATTTTAACGTTATGCTCCACCGCCGCTTTTTCTGTCATAGAGTTAGGGAACATTGCATGCTAAAGCGTTCTGAAGTTTTGCTCAGTTCCCACTGGGTTTTGTGGTGGTCTGTCCTCGGAGTTTGTAACACTCTTCATATAGTGGCTTCCATTTCAAAATGACCAAACCGTTGTTTCGCTTTTTTGGCCACAATAACCTTTCCGCGGCATTCTCCATCTGTATAACTCATGCATTCTATGGAAGTCGCCATTGTTGTTTACTCGGTCTACATGAGTAAGGGAAAGGAGGAGCTAACTCAAAGCAAGGAGCACTGACCTATCAGTGGCAAGGAAGCTGGTGCACAGACGTCGCATAGCAGAAAAAAGCGGAATACTTGTCTCTGGATTAAAAAACAAGTCATAACCGATATATACGATATGTCAAAAATCATATCGTGGTTTGAAATTATATCGATATTGATTAAATATCGATATACCGCCCAGCCCTACATCATTGGTCTTCCTTATAGTACGTCATTATCTTTATTAACCTCTCTGACTGAAATTGATATCTAAACTTTTGACATCTATCTTGGATCCCATTTCGAAAGTGAAAAGTATCCAGTCCAGCTCTAGCTCCATATTGTTTTTATGTTTATTGGTTTGTGGGATTGTCCATTGTCACAAACATTCTTTCCATACTCACCAACACAGCATGTTCCTGATTTGTCACTGGATATTAGTTCAACACATCTTGTGCAGAACAGCGATCCACATCTTACTTCAACACAGAGGTTCCCCAAGGCTTGATCCAGGGAACCCTTCTTTTTCCATATTTTCCTTAGGTTCAATTTTGCTCACATTAGTCCGACTTCTCAAATACAGTAGAATATAGATAATAGACATGAAGGATGACTCCTCATAACATCTCAACACTCTCAAAGAACTTCTGGCTTCCCCAGCTAAACAAACTATATTACAGTAGACAGTATGCGTATGCTGGGCCAGTGTTCGGATGTCTGATGGTGTTGGACCGATGCCGAGTTTACTGTGCTTAGCCAAAATTTGAGCAATATGCATAGCTCTGTTGGCAATAGCAAAAGTCTGCTGACTCATGAGCTGACAATTCAACATGTTGGTTGCCCTTTTAAAATAGCACCAGAGCCATTTGGCAGCGGCAGCAGTCATTCTGTATCACCAGACAGTTCTGTGAAGTCGGCTCAGTTAAGTGTCACGACAGATGACTAACAGAATTCCTCCAACCAGTCATCCAACATCCAACATGTTAATCAACATTATGTTAATGGGCAAATTATGTGACTAAACAATCCTCAGATGTAATCTTATCATCCTCTAACTTTTTGAAGTGAATAAGGCAAAATATGGATAAAAGTCAATGGAAATCATCAGATTTACCATGTTTCTGACATGCACTTGTCCTATAGTGACATTACATTTTAAATCCACAGCTATTTAGAAAATGTCACTTGAATATGCCACATTCATTTGCATTGTGCAGTAAATGGAAATACACAGATTCATTCATGCAAATATAACACAGGAATGAGTTGAATGTGCAGGGTGAAGGTGCCCCGTGGTGAAACATGCAATTAGTTGCTAAAGTAGGGGTGTGTATATTAAAAAAATCTCTTAAAGAGCCAGTTCCTCTATATTTTATTTTATTTTATTATTTTATTTTATTTTATTTGTGCTGGAGCATATTGTTACACTGCACCCATTGTAGATTGATCTCTGCTTTTTCTATATTTTCTTTATTTTTGTTACAACAGGATTTCTGTGCTGACAGTTCCTATAGTCAACACTTGTCCATGGGTTAAGGTGTTACCTTTTCAGCAAATAAAAATAGCCCATAGAGTCCAGAAGCTCTCACAAAGAGCGTTTTTAATTCACAGCTTTGCTGTAGCGGCAGAAATTGCAGTGAGGTCCGGAGGTCTGGCATAATATTTTACTTTCTATAAATACTGTGGGACACGGTCCAAGTTCTGGGATTGATCCTGATCTCGGTCCAATGCTAGGAGCCAAGTTTTCTTTAAGACATCAGGGCTCTATCACTTTCCTCTGAAAAACCTGCACCATTAACAAAGAAGTTTAATGCTGTGTCGAGCCATGTAAGACATAAGTGCCCAGTTCTCTTTCTCTGCTGGTGTGATTTCAGTGGAAATCCCAAAGAAGCAGACTCTTCGAGCTCTTCCTTCAACAGATGATGTCATGGGAAACCAAACAGAGATCCACGCCCTGCTCTGTGGGCGTCTGATTGATGTTCGAACACTCAAATGATTAAATTTCCTTAATGTCTGAGGATGCACCAAGCGAACAGTGCAGTTTGAGCTAACAAGTTAAATGATGTTGCATTTAGTTTGTTTGTTAAATGATAGCCTGTCGGCCATTGTTAGCAAGCTAGTTGTTCTCCTACTGAGTAGCTTTTTTTCCATTGGGGTTATATATCATTTGTGTTGCTTCCCTGTGCAGGTGAACAAACATTCATTGTGAAAAGACCATGTGAGATGCACTTTTTGTTTGCATCCAAATTTAATTCTATTCAAATTCTAATTAAAAGGGTGCCTTCAATCAATCACTTAACCAAACAGTACTTCAGTGGTTGCATGCTGGATTTTTTCTTCATGCTTACTAAATTAAGCTACTGTATACAGTACAGTAATACTGAGCCATAGAACTTCCTATGTAAACTGATGTGACCTTAAATATGCTACCTCCTGAAATAGAACATTCACCACAAAGGAAATCATTAAACAGAATATCTGAATATATGTACAGTGAACTCAGATACACCTAGTTTTAAATGTCATGCTTAACTTTTCTCCAAAAGCAAAATCATTAAGTGTCCACAATCATAACTTACAGTACAGTGGATGAGACACAGTGTCCAAGCCAAATACACGCTCATAAAGGTTAACTTATTGATTACAAAAGTTTGGTCAAGAATGAGCATAACTCTAATCGGGGAGTCATTCACATGTGCATTGTGCATATCAGTGAGCATTTCGTCAAGATGTTGGGTAAGGTAAGCTTATAAGCAAATCCAAAATTACCATTTTTAGTTGACGCACAGACATGACTAAGCATCTCTCCTCAGCAGACCTGTCCAACATGTTTTTGACAGTGATTTAGCTTCTCTGCCATCCGTGAGGCTTGCCAATCAATAGCACTAAAAAGCTTGTCCTATGCAACACTGCTGCTCTCCGACAGGACTCAATCCACATAAATGGGTTCATGCAAACCTGGTAGTAGCCAACACATGCACATATGATTCATTGAGAATCTATCAAATCTATTAAAACAAACATCTGGTAAACAGTCACATGTGGGAACATATGGGTAATACACCTGGACTAAAATCTTCTTAATAGTTTATTCAAATCTGACTCACATGTTTATTATTATTTTGCCCTGAGGGATACTCAGAGTGAAGATCTTGCACTTGGAATTTACTCAATTAATACATTGAAATCATTTTTCTAAATATAGTATATTTTACTTAATTAAAATATTTTTAAATATGTTTTGTTGAATAAAATTAAAATGTAAAATGTACAATTCTCAGATGGCAAACAATGTAAGTCTTAATTAGCAACAATGCATCCTAAAATAGCACTCTACACTGTCTGCTAAGAAAAGCAAGCTGGACATAAACCAGACATCAGATAAATATTTTAAAAGTGTGACGAGATTGTATGACCAGTAGATGGCTCTGCCAGCAAGTCCAAAGCCCTCATGATTTGTCATTTCAAAACGTGTCCTGCCACACATTTTTGGGAGCCCATAAAAATATTAATAGCCTGGAATAGATATGGTGTCCACTCATTTGATTTGCACAAATTTAATTAATGACATCAATGTAAATGTAGGTATCAAATGCTCCACACAGGAGTGGCGGATTTGTGAATGGAGCACTTAGTGGCTCGAACATGACGTCATTGCGAAGCCGTACGACTTATTAGTCTGCCAGAAAGCAAGGATGGCTTCACATTGGCTGGCTGGAGTATCTGTGCAGGATGATTGGCTGATGGGACATAATTAAACACCTACACAGTCAATACACAAATCCTAGTGGTGGATATATAGGCTTGTGCATTATAGCTGCATGCAACAGAGTCAAGAGTTGGTCTCCAAGTTGAAAGAAGTCCACTCAGAGCTTCACACATATTTATCTATTTACTTAAGGTGTGTATTGTTTTGTGCAGGAAGACCCAGCAATTTTAAGGTAAGTTGAGGGGGTTTTCTGTTGTTGTTGGTTTGGTTTGTAACAGCATGCGCTCAGAGTGTGACTCTGGGAAAAGGCAAAGTCTGTTTGTGACAGCGTCTGTTAGTTGTGCTTCTGAGGGGAAGTGACTTGGGACAGGAGTGGTGATGAGATGGCTTTAATTGGATTGAAAAGTGGACAGAGGGGTCAGTGCTGTCGGTCAGCTTGCACGGTGTGGCTGCGGCGAGCAGGAGATCACGAGTGAGAGTGAGGAGTTTGCGTGTGGAGGCTCTCTGAAGGAGACAGAGAGTGATTATCCCCCTTGGCTGTCTATGGGAGTGTGGTAGCAGCTCATTACACTAATGCACTTGGTCTCAAGGGAGAGGAGGAGGCTGTTGTCAGTGGGGTGGTGGTGGGGCTCGCTGGACCTCCTCCCCCCAACCCCTCATCCATTCAGCCCTGGTGTTCTCATGGACTACCCCTTCCACAAAGCCCAATCCTGTTTTTAAGTATGGACTGCAGCTGATGTGGACACTCCAACCGCCTAAAAGCTAGTAGTGTACTTGTGTGTGTGTGTGTGTGTGTATGTGTGTGTGTGTGATGAAGAGAGATGGTTCTGCATTAGGGGTTGATAGTTGATAGCAGACCTGCTGTGGCTTGTTTTAGACCCCCTCTGCCGCTCTTTATGAATCAAAGTTAGATATATCAGGGATTTTTTTGACTGTTTAAGCTTACTGAATGTCTTCAGGACTTATAGCAGGTACCAGTCTTGACTTATTCAATTTTAGAAACTGCTGTTCTGACATTTTATTTCTGCTGTTTTCTTTTCTGCTGTAGGAAACCATGTTTATGTTGAAGATTTCTGCCTTTCTAGTTGCTTATGCCCTGGTTATTTGCCAGATGTACTGCTCCCAAGCGGCTCCTGCCAGGTGAGACTTACCTGCAGTGCTGAAATCAGTACCGAGGACAGGCAACTAGTACTATTCAGGAGACAGGGGGACAAACTGTGAGCTAGGTTTGTCCAACAAATTAATTTACCAACCAACGACCGCCCTGACCATTTTTCCTTGTACAAACATAGCTGCAATTAACAGTTTGTAAAAACTTCTGTCTAGTTATGAAATCTATTTAAATCTATTTTAGTTGGATTGTGGTGGAAAGATGTCACCCTTGCTTTCACATTTCATAAGCACTCTTGCACACACACACACACACACACACACACTCATAAAATCTCTATATTTTACTAGAACCCCTCCCAGCCTTTTAAAGTGAGTAGCCCTAGCATATAGTGTTTTGGCCAGGTTCCCTCCCCTAGTGCAGATGTAATTGCTTTCTTGCTTTTGTGCCATCAGCCATCCTCAAATTGTCTCAAGAATCCATGTCTTTTTTTTTTTTGTCGTTCCCTCCTCTCTGACTATTATGGCCTCCTCTCTGCAGACCTGGTTTAGAATCTATGACAGATCGGGTCACGCTGACAGACTATGAAGCCCGGCGGTTACTAAACGCCATTGTCAGGGAGTTTGTGCAGATGACAGCAGAAGAACTGGAACAGCAAGTAAATGAAGGAAATAGGTACATATTTACTTGATCTCATTTTACCACTAAGTGTATATTTTATGTGAAATAGGAAATTTATTTAAATGATATAAAGCAACTGGATCACTCACTTTAGATCAATAATACAGTTCCCTTTAGTACTGCTCAGCAGTATGTCCTGATCCCATTACATTTTCAAACCAGAGGTATGTGTGACAGCACAGAGTGACTTTTATGTCCTTTAAAGAGTTGGAATAAAAAAAAACACAAATTCTTTGTCATCTTCTTTTGTGCCTTGCATGATGACGATAATTTCTGTTAGTCCAAGACCAATTTGCCAGAGCTTCCTTGTTTGTCTGATTTTAAAACCACAAATGAGCCGCGGCAGTAAAGCATGACCGCCTTTCCTGATTGTGTTATTTGCATGGTAAATTTGCAAGGTAGATTTGAATCTGTAAATTAATTTGGGCAGTGAAGGTGGAATGCCAAAGCATGCAATCCTTTGCTGAGAAGCATGAATTATGGATTCAGTTATTCAACATGTAGCAAAAACTTCCTAAATGATTTGGAAAGACATGGAATGCCTTTCTGCTCTTGTTTGGAATGCATGCGGGCAGAAGAGTGTGATGTGACAGTGGAATAATGTGGTGCAGGGGTTTGGTACTGTATGTGGAGGTGGGGGCGGGTGACTGGCATGATTCCCGCATGCTTCTCGGTTCTGTGAGCCTGTCTCTGCATGTTGTCTTTCCCCACAGCTGGGACAGAGCCATGTCCAAACGCTGCTCCAATCTCAGCACCTGTGCCCTGGGCAAACTGTCCCAGGAGCTGCACAAAATACAAACGTTCCCTCGCACGGACGTGGGCGCTGGCACACCCGGCAAGAAACGCAGCCTACCTGACAGCAGCCATTTCGCCAGCAACCTGGAGCTCGTTGAAAGCATCTAAGCCCTTTTAGCCCTCCCTCTCGCCTGTTCCCTTGTGTGTTTGCTCTTAACCCTGTGGTCTTGGTGCATGTGGATACTGCCTGCTTGATCGACTTCAGACAGAACCTCCTCTATCAAATCAGTCATCCTCCACAGATCCCTTTGATTTGTTTTTGAGTGTGACAGAGAAAAATGTACCAATTTAATTTATTTAGAATTTTTTTTTTTTAACCTCAGAGAATCATATATTTTTTTTCTTTGGATGTAACCAATTTTTGAATAAATAGTACATAACTTCCGTGGATGCCTTGGTAAAAGACGTCATCAATTAAATGCAGCAGTCCTAGTCTAATTAAACAGAAACAATTGTCCTTTATTGTGTTACTGTTTTTTATTTGTTTAATAAACTTATTTTTATATCAGGAAGCTTATTTGATTTTTTTAATATGTAACAATAATGGGATTAGTTTGTACAATGTGTAATAAATTATAAATTATATCATTCTGAAATACACTGCATGTAATGAACACAAACATCTGTAATTTTAAATATCATCGACACAGGTAAGATTCTTAACCATATTAATCAATCATAAATATTTCTAATTGTGTGTTTTTGTTTACTTTACACTTGACACAGTGTGTTGTATGGTGGCCCTATTTTATGTAAATATGTTAACTAGGGTCGTGAGAAACATGTAATACATCAGGCTATTAGTCAGAGAGTGAATGTGTGTGTGTGTGTGTGTGTGAGCATGTGCGTAGAGTATGTGATTAGTTCAGTGACGTGTGTGAACGGCACCTGTTTAACATGTCACTGTCTCTCTTGAAGCAGCGTTACAGCACAGAAGCGAGCGTGCAACACGGCCACCTGCGTGACTCACCGCCTGGCTGACTTCCTGAGCAGGTCAGGGGGCATCACCAGCAGCAGTTTTGTGCCCACCAATGTGGGTGCCCATGCGTTCGGACGGCGGAGGAGAAACACCCAGATGTGAACATTCCAGCGGCCATCAGAGAAACGGTGAATATAGGTCTCCCGTGTGCTTTAAACTTGCCATGTTCATGTACAGAACGTGATCTAGGAACAAGGATCACTGGGTCATCATCTGACTCTCAGCTGGGGGTGCTGAGAGGGGAGTTGACACTATAGTAGCTACTTAGCATAGATGAGCCATGTCTCTTGATGTCACTACCGCCCACTTGAGCGGGACGGCTCCACATTAACCACTCTCCTTCCCTCCTCTTCCACTGCAGAGGTTGACCCTTCTCAACAAGATGACATCATGTCCAATCTAGGCAGGAAAAACCCCCACTACGACAGCCATCACATCCGTCCTCCCCATCAACAGAAGAGCTGCTCCCAACACCACATGATTCCTGTATGCTCTCTTGATGTTATAATCCTCCCATTTTGCTTTTGGCAATCATGACAAAAAGACGAAAAAAAAACATTACTTTTGCTAGGAACATCACACGACTACCTGCATCCCACCACGGAAATATAGAGGAAAATATATCTTATTTTTTGATATGACGTTGGTTTTAAATTAAATAGCAAAACAACAGTTCATCTGTTAATTTCCTTTCTTCAGCATAGAGTACATCTGTACCATGAGACCCTCCACCCCCTCCTATTTCTCCATGTCCAAACAGTGCTCTGCCGTAGCTCGTGGACAACATTAAAGTTCAGCCTGTCCATGGCTTCCTCTCGATGGCTGTGTCTTGTGCCTTGATGTAAAACATTTGACATGACATGATTGTACAGTCTGTTCCTTGACTTTGAAGAAGACAGAAGACAAAACATTCAAGATATTAATATTGTAATGACTGTGAATTTCAGCAAGATTAAAATGTATTTTAGATACATTTGGGTTGGGGTACATGTGTTGTTCTTGAGAAGTAGCACAAGTGATTACCTGGTGGAGTGTATTTTTTTCTAGTCTGCAACACATCTGCAGCACTGCCATAATATCTTACACATTATTTAAAATCTATAGCAAAGTGAAAACAAAAGGAAAGGAAGTCTGAGGATAAATATTTTAATTTAAGGTATCAATTACTGATGAGGTATCTTCATATTTCAGGAAAAGAAAGATAATATTCAGTTAGAGATTTCACTATTATTTTTACTTCATATAAGCAGTTCATTTGACAGAAATGAGCTGATATGACAAACCTAAATTTACACCCTCAAAATTTACAGCAATTATTTAACCTAATAAGAAGAATTAAATTGATTCTGGAAGTAGAAATTACATTAATTCTCAGACTAATTAGTGACACTGATGAAATGTTACATTTGCACCAGTGAGTTATGAGTAATGTCTGGTGGAGAGCCAAGACCACTTTTTTTTTTTGCTATTTTGCAGAGGAAAATAAGTTGACTGTCATACAGTCAGTTTCCAACAGGGGGCATTCTTAATATCTGAAATTAAAGTTCCTACAGTCATCTAGCACTTCATTTAAGTTAGTTCACAGATTCAAAAGCGTTGAGCAAATCTTTTCTCAGCTGACCATGTTATGTTATCCTAAAATAGTCCCATGACAATATTTTATATCCAAATAATAATCAAAGTACAAATGATCATACTACAAAATGTAATTAATTTTCAGTCTCTCTCTCTCTCTCTCTCTATATATATATAAATATTCTCTCTCTCTCTCTCTCTCTCTCTCTCTATATATATATATATATATGATACCTGATTCACCTGAAAGTGATACATTGTGCGTAAGATAGGTCTGTGACACCAAACAGCGCTACAGATAGCCTACTTATTGGTGTTTATTGGGTAGGCCTAAATCTGCTTATGGCAGTGTCAGTGTCAGAAAAGCATGTGTGAAAAATGAAACTGTTGTGTTAGCCTCAATCACTGATTGGTAGAGATTGGTGGTGACTTCAAAGTTTAGTGGATTTAATGAGCGGGCATCATGTCAAATGAAGGATTAAAATGTAAAAATATATATATATATATATTGTTAAATTATAGAAGCTAATGGATCGCGAATGGGGTTATGGTTAATATTTTTAGGCAAAATGTAGTATTTCGTCGCAATATCTTCTCGCAATGTGCTACATTATCTCGCAATACCTAATTTCCGTCGCAATATGTTAGCCTACTGCATTTCCATATTTCACTCGCTACAGCACACGGGACCTACATGAATCCAGCTGCTTGCGTAAACCCGTTTCATTGAAATATTACGTTTAGCCTATATAACGAAATTACATAGCTTTTGGAGACATGACAGCACGTCAAAGGTTTGGCTACTGACAGCACGTTCAAAGCTTACTTACATGGACAAAGTGAGCAGAAAGAACCATATTTGCCAGCCCCAAGGTTACTGGTGCAGGCTATTAGGCCTACTGCTGCTCCATGGTCTAATTTATGAGTGAAGCCTACAGTAGCCTATACCACAGCTATAATTATTCAAGAGATAACAAATGCAAATGAAAATCCACAGGTAATGAGATAATTCAGTTCAGCTTTTCTGTTGTTCTAACGTTAGATATCTAGATGGGCTAGAAAACGAGGTAACCTAACTAGGCTTCAATGCTTAACATTATGGCCAGGGCACCAAATGCTTCCAAGGTTTTTTTTTTACATTCCAAAAGCCCTTTATTCACAGAAACCAGTCTCTGGGTCCGTGGTGAAGCCCTTGCCCAAATAATCTGCTTGGTTAGCAACTTTTAGGTTTAGGACAACTGTTTGTAATAACTCAATTTGTATGGACAATGCAATGATATTTAGTGGAATATGTTCCTCTCAGCTGAACACAAGACTGGGTAATCCCCCAAAGCCAGGAAGGCTATAAAAATGATCAAAGTTGATGACAGCCACAAATCTCTCTCTAGACAAGTGACATGTTTTTCATTAGAGGTAAATTGTCATTGTGTCTCAGTCACCTCTAAATTAAAGAAGGCTTATACATTCAATTCAATTCAATTCAATTTTATTTATATAGCGCATTTTTACAAAAGGCATGTCACAAAGCGCTTAACACAAGAGGCCCAATGAGCAACAGGGGCAAGGAAAAACTCCCTCGCAGCGTTTTTTGTTTTTACTTGTTATGGTAGAGGAAGAAACCTTGGGCAGTTCCGACGGCTCAAGGGGCTAACCCAACTGCCTAGGGCAGGTTTTCAGTCTCTTAGATGGTGAGTAGTCCACTATTATTCCATTAGATACATATTACAAGAAAATTTTGGTAAATAAAGTACAGTAATATAGGAGTCCCATTAGAATCCCAGGATATAGTCCCATGTCATTAGGCGCAGTCAAGCCAGGGGCCAGCTAGAGGCTGTAACAATCATGTCAGGGTCATCTGTGAGCTGAAGGCAGACCGCCCAGGAAGCCAGAGATGCAGGATCAGGCAGTGGAGGGCAGGGGTGACCCTCAGCAGGGAGGCAGTGGCATGGACAGTGGAGTGGGTTGAGGACCATTCAGGAGTGCCGCCGGATCACGTTGGGAGAAGGTCCCAGGAGAACCCAGGAGGTGCAGGCGCAGGCAGTGGAAGGCAGTGATGACTCACGGCAGGGTGGTAAAGGCATGGAAAATCAGAGAGGAGATGAGTTAGAACAGTCTCCATCAGATTTCTGAGAATGTGAGTTATATTGCATGTGAAACCATATACAGATGTTGGCTAAGTGAAGAGAGAGAAGTAAGTGGAGAGGAAAAGAGAGGAGGAGAAAGACAGAGTGAAAATTGTACGGCTTAACAGATGGGTGGATTGTGGCGGCATTAAACTATAGCAGCATAACTAAGGTATGATGTATAACAAGCCAACACCACCAAAGGAAATGGTCAGTGGCCACCAAGCCCTGGACAGGAGCTTACAGCAGAGGCAGTCCTTTCCAATAAAACCTGAGGAGATGTGGCTTACCATACACCATCCCTAACTAAAGGGGTCAGTAAATAGAAAGGTTTTGAGTCTAGACTTAAAGGTGTTGAGAGTGTCCGCTTGACGAATGTTAGAAGGGAGTTTGTTCCACAGGACAGGCGCACGATGGCAGAAAGCTCTTCCGCCCATTGTTGATTTTGATATTCTAGGAATTACTAGGAGACCAGCATTCTGTGACCTTAGGGGTCTAGAAGGGTGGTAGGGAACAAGTAAGTCTTTAATATATGCTGGAGCAAGGCCATTAAGGGCTTTATATGTTAGGAGAAGTATTTTAAAATCAATTCGGCTTTTAACAGGAAGCCAATGTAAGGAAGCAAGGACAGGTGTGATATGTTCATATTTTTTTGTCCTTGTGAGTGCTCGTGCTGCAGCATTTTGTATTAGTTGAAGGTTTTTGATGCAGCTAGTACCACATCCAGAGAACAGTGCATTGCAATAGTCAAGTCTGGAGGTAACAAATGCATGTATTAGTTTTTCTGCATCCTCAAAAGAAAGGAATTTTCTGACCTTAGCAATGTTGCGTAAATGAAAGAATGAGGTTTTGGAGATATGCTTTACATGACTATTTAAAGAGAGGTCTTGATCAATATACACCCCA
>JAGFZM010000092.1:827593-897099 GCA_017657215.1 Limnothrissa miodon | reverse complement strand
TTAGTCATCCAGTTTTTGATGTCACTGAGGCAGGCAACAAGTTTTGTTACTGGCGTACAATCATTAGGCTTCATTGAAAGGTATAGTTGGGTATCATCTGCGTAAGAGTGGAAGGTAATGCCATGTTTTCTAATAACAGATCCCAAAGGTAGCATGTAAAGGGAGAATAGCAGAGGTCCCAGTACTGATCCTTGGGGCACACCATACTTGACTTCAGTGTGGCATGATGCTTCATTATGTGCATGTACAAACTGGTAACGTCCAGTAAGGTATGACCTGAGCCAGGCTAATGCAGAATCTTTGATGCCAATCATATGCTCAAGTCTATGTAGTAGGATGCTGTGATCAATAGTGTCGAAAGCAGCACTTAGATCCAGTAGGATTAATAATGAAATGCATCCATTATCAGATGAGATAAGGAGATCATTGTAGACCTTTACTAGGGCTGATTCTGTGCTATGGTATGCTCTAAAGCCAGATTGATAGGTTTCCTGAATGTTATTTGCGTCCAAGAAAGTACGAATTTGCTTAGACACTATTTTTTCAAGAATCTTTGATATAAATGGGAGGTTGGATATAGGTCGGTAGTTAGCCAGGACATCAGGGTCAAGGTTGGGCTTTTTGATTAAAGGCTTGATGACAGATGTCTTGAAAAGTTTGGGAACATGTCCTGCTGCAAGAGAGTGATTTATAATATTAAGTATCGGCTCAGCTAGGCTAGGGAGAGTAGCCTTAAGGAGATCAGTAGGAATTGGATCCAGTAGACAAGTAGAGGCCTTACTTGATGAGATCAGCTTGATAATTTCAGATATACTGGCAGGTGTAAACGAGTCCAGGTATGCTATAGGTCGGCTAGGGGTTGCTGTTTCCATTATAGGGGAACCAGCTGAATTTGAGGTTTGAATGGTGTTATTTATTTTACCTCTAATACATTCAATTTTATCATTAAAAAAAATCATGAAATCATTACTGTCTAATGTTATTGGAATTGAGTGTGTCACTTCATTCCTACTTTTAGTTAAGCGTGATATTGTGTTAAAGAGGAATTTGGGATTGTTTTTATTATCATTTATAAGTGAGGAGTAGTATTCTGTTTTTGCATTATTAAGTGCTTTCTTATAGTCTTTTAGGCTGTCTTTCCATGCAAGATGGAACACTTCAAGTTTGGTGGCATACCATTTTCTCTCAAGTTTACGTGCAGCTTGCTTCATTGAGCGTGTCTGTGCTGTATACCATGGGGCAATTTTGTCTTGTTTTCTAATTTTCTTTTTAAGTGGCGCAATGGAATTTAATGTAGTGTAAAGTGCATCTATAACATTATCAGTTAATTGATCAACTTGAGTAGGGCTGGGAGGAGGGCCTTTTAATGTGTATTGTGTCATTAAGGGTTCAAGAAGAGAAGGAATTTTATCTATGAAGTCGCTTGTGGCTTGGGAGGTTATTCGTCTAGTGTGGTAGCAAATAGAGTTAGGGGCTGTAGAATCTATTGTAGTCTTTAGAGTTATTATTATACATATATTATAGGAAGGACTACTTCTCTGTGAGTCGATCTCTGTGAAATTAGCGGCAATTAAAAGCCACGGTTCCGCCAGGCCTTATCCGAATGCTGATGTTGCTGTGGATTTCTGCTTCAGCTTTTCATCTCCCCTTTTCAGTCTTGCTGTGTAAAGCTTTATCCTAACCCCCACCTCCTCCTCTCCTCTCCACTCCACTCCTCTTCCTATCTTCTCTGTGTCGTCTTCTGTGGGAAAGCATCCGTTGTGGAATCTGTAACACACTTGTACATTCATGCGGAAACTTTTCCTGCAAGATGGAAAATCTTTCTATATTTTTGATCATTGTCTCTGAGACTGGAAGTCCTAGGCTTGTTTTGGTTGGTTTGTGCGGCTCTCTCTCCATTTGCAATGTGCACTCTTTGCCAGCAAGGGAAACAGCCTTAATGGTGAACAGCTGGGAGATATTTGGTCACTTCAGTTGAAAATAAGATGGTGGAGCGCTGGAAGTCTACTCCCACTTTCCAATTGTTTGGTTTATTTTTTTTTATAGTTTTCCCCAAACTGCAAATGTGAATTCCTGCAAGATAACTAGCTTATATACACTAGCTTTATACAGCTATGTTATATATATATAACATTGAAAAAACATTGAAACACACCTGACACCTGAGATAAAATGGTATAATATCAATTGTCTTGCCAGAAAATCTATGGGGTGATGTGAATCCTGAGGATGGAAATATTGAGGAGCACTAAAGACCTAAAAAAGCTTTTAAAAAGTCAAAACAGTTTGCTGGCAGTGGTCTCAAATTATGTCCCTGTAACGTAAATCCTTGTAGCATGTGCTTTTTTCTTTGTATATCCATAAATATACCTACTGTTTGCTTTTTTCTAATCCTGCAAGCCTTCAAGGAGATTCGTTACCCTTTCCTAACACTGAGGTGAAATAAGAAGCTTTGGAAGTTTCCCTGTCAGAGTCCAGGAATAACATACACTCAGACAACATCCTTCCCATAGCTCTCCTGTGACTTCTACGCAAAGGTAAACACACACACTCTTTTGCCGTGTCAGAAATATGATTTCATTTTGCTGTGGTGGCGATTCTGACATATGACTTTCTGTTCCCCTACCCGCATACTCCCCCCGTTCCTCACTCTCCTCCCCTCTGGTCCACATCTGGATCCCAGTTACTTATTTATTTATGTGGTCTGTCTTGCTTTTGTGGGACTTTTAAAAAGTTCTCTACCTAGTTCTTCTGGCAGTCAGGCTCGGAGCTGATGAGGTCTACAATTACATTTTACCATAACTGGTCACTGTGTAATTACATGCTTGACCACGGAATCTCTCCAAAAGTACAGCCCTGCTCCTCCAATGGCAGACAGAAATAAGAATAGTTTCATGTCTGTTTGGACTGTAGCCCAGCTGAAACTATGCTCAGCTGCCTGTCAGACAGAGAAAGAGAGAGAGAGAGAGAGAGGGTTGGGTGCTTTACCTCCAAAAGGAAAATTCTGAGGACATTCTGAGTTACTCTGAGAACACTAACTAGAGTGAGCTCCATTGGTGATCACGGAAAGGAGACGCCACTTTGTTGACGATGAACACCCATGGGAATGCTTCAAGTCTGTGACGCTTCGTAAAAGCTCGGGTAGGTCAAGTAAATACTCTTGCTATTTACCGTCTGGAAGACATCTGGTACTTTTTTTTTACGAATGTGTCTTGAAAGACCACTGGTCACAAGTTTTGAAGTCAGAACCCAAGAATGGAAACAACTGATTTCACCTTGTGAGCTGTCAGGTGCCTCTGAGTGCCAGGTCACTGCATCTAGAGAAAGGGCTTGGCTGTCTCCTCAGTCATGAGGGTATTAGTGGCATTTGAACACCATTTTGATACAATAAACCAGGCTTCCAAATTGCTGGAAAGACTTAAGAAGAACATATCGATCTTCTTAAATAATTTTCTTTGCATGAAACATTAGGCTGTTTCATTGACATTACACTAATTGAGAAGAGGGACATTTTCATTCACTCAATGTGGATAGACTATGTGAACAAACTAAGGCTTGTAGCAAACAAGAGTGTGTTTGCTAGATGCCTGTTTGAGGCCTTTTTTATGTTTATTTTCTAAGAATACGTTTATGCACAGGGTGTGTTTGGTTAGCTAATGACTGACAGCAGCTCTGTCAGTCCGTGATTGAAGGACTTCCACCACTAATGATAGATCCCAGAACCCAGTTCAGTTCACCGGAGGCTCCCCTCTCTCCCTATTAGGATCCTTACTGCATGGCTCCCCTCCCCAGAACTCGTCTAAATAAGAAGCAAAATAAGGAGATCTGGTTTCACGTCTGTGCCGCCACAGAAAAGAGCCTTTGTGTTTCTTTCAGTCAGGTGCGCACATCCAACCACTAAGGCAATTTCTTGCCTGCCTTCTCTTTGAGATGCACATAAAATTGAAGAAGCCATTTGTCATGACAAATCGACCTGCTGCCTATGCTTCTGATTAGAATGATAATGCTGATGTATTGGTGTAAATCCCAGCGTATCCATTCATTTCTGTGCATCTTTTGTTTGTGGGTTTTTGTGACGATTCACTCTTTAGAAATTACTGCAGTTTGAAAAAAGAAAAGAAAAATCCCAAGGCAGCATGCCACTTTTTTGGAACCATACAAAATGAAAATACCCTGAATCAAAATATCATGTCCTCAGAATGATCTCACAATATATTGGGTTTCTCTCTATCCGCATTTACTGAAATTCTATACTTTTTGGCAAAACACAACGCAACTGATCATGTGATCATTTCCTGTCGGTAGGCTAGAGCATGAATAAGAGTTTTCACATCAGAAACTCATGAATATAATATAAACATTATAATCTTATCATCTAATCAACATTTTCCTATGCAGACAGTGAGTTTAACAAGCTTAGATATCATTGAGGATTATTGAAGTATTCACTATCAAGAGTCACTTGACCTACATGGCCTAAAGTTACAGTACTACTGCTACTGTACTCACCAAGATACTGTAAATATACTTTACTTTAACACACTAATGTAATGTAAATAATAGTATTATTGTCCCCAATTCATAATTTTAATATAATCTAATCAACACTGTCCTAGACAGACAACGAGTTTAACATTTACAAGCTTGGAGATTGTTGAAGCTTGAGTATTCACAATGAAAAGTAACTTGACCTAAATTGGCCTAAAGTTGGACTCAATTTTGTAATGAATATTCATTTAAAACAAATAAACCCAGCTGTCTTTTTATGTACTGATATAGTGTTACAGGTTCAAAGGATGCCAAAGTAGCAACAATAAATGACTCTTAACCTGCTGTTTGTTTTTCATATCCTGGGTCAGCCACACGTGGAAGACCAGTGTTCCTGTGTCCCAGTGTAACTCATGAGTGAGTGTCAGGGGGAGGTCATGCTTTAGTTCCTGCCTCATGATCCAGGCAGCACGCAGACACTGTGTCCATTCTGTCCCTGTGCTTCCAACTGGAACCTGCAATGTTTTGCTCTGTGGCAGGAGAGGATGAAATAAATTCCTCTATATTTATTTTTAACGTGAGTTTAGTCTACCAAATCTATACACTTTAACTCGGTTTCATTCATACTTAGGTCTGACAAATTAAAAGCCATATTTTCACTTAAGAAATGATAATTAACTTACTCACGTGGTGTCTTCATGGCCAATATCAGCATCATAGTTGCCATAGCTTACTAATGATGGTCAACATAAACATTTACACTACGCACAGTGAACAATCAATAAATGCAGATAATGTTTTCCTTCAGACACTGTTGTTATGACAATCGTTTGTCATGACAACAGACTCTAATAAAGTCCCAGAGGCTTGCAAGTGCTCAACTAATATGTGAACTAACTAGCTAATATTACTTATTCATCAAAGAATTCCAACAGATGCTAAATTTCAATAGATCTGAAATGAAACTTCTGACAAGCATGGCCGACTTGGCCTTCTTGTATGAGATGATCTATGATGATAGATGATGTTATGTGGTGTTGAGCAAAACAGATCAAGAAGTAAATTACCTTACTGTAGCTAATGTCTACAGTCACAGTAATGTTAAGTATTATTGTAATATCCAGTAATCACAAAATGGATGTTATAACTAAATATATAAACACAGTGGTTGGTTTTCACCAACCTTGCTTTAGTTACAGTACATTAAAAGTAAAGGAACTTGTAAATGTCTAACAAGATAGGTAACAGTGCTGATATGTGGGTCTCTGTGAGGCCTCATCATCAAAGATGAGGTATATAACAGAGATTACATTATAAAATGAGGAGCACACATTTGCTGAAGAAAAAAAGGGATCTTAGAATCACTTCTAGCTTGTAAATTCAGACAGACAAGAAGGGGGTCTTCACAAATGTTAAGTCAGTATGAGAGTTAAAAGACGTGTATGGTTTCATTTAAATTGTTTGTAAATTACTTTCCAAAAAGAATAAACAAGTAATAAACAATATTCTTTTTTTCACAAAATATGAGACATGCTTTCACATTCCGCTATCTTTCCAATATTGTTTTCTCTACATACATTCTCTCCGATAGTTTTATTTTATAGTTTACAAAATTATTAATGCATGGAAGCCTGAGTGGTTTCCATTAGGATTGTTCCTCAGGGGGTCTTTACCCTCTTCCAAGTCTTCATTGCCTACTCTTCATGTTCTCTGTTTGTTTGACCCCCAAGACTATACTTTTCCTCAACCTCTGTAACTCCTCCATTGCTCCTTAAGACTGTTGGCTTAACAATTCTATTTATATATCACCAAATGGCTCACACATGCATTTATGATCTAATAGGCTGCACAATCATTACAAACATAACCTCAAAAGTCAACCGCAAGAATACATTTGCGAAAGAATGTCTGTTCAGTCTTCAAGCCTCATTTTCTCTCACCAGCCCACCAATTTACCAGAAAACATGCACAAATCTTGGTCTACATCGTGCTCCGGATAAATATTGAAATAGGAACACCTAGCACATTCTTGTGCACAGCTGAGGTGTTGTCTGGGTTTCCTGGCATGCAGAGAGGGTCCAGATCTGGGCACTGATCTCCAGTGTAGACCCCAAACACTCCCCTTTAATACCAACCAGCTGTGGAGCTTGAGTGCATGAGTCAATGCTTCCATCTGCCTCTGCCCTTATAGTCTCCTTATGCCCTGCTCCACGGCCATGCCTTCATACATCAAACACATGTGGCCTTTGCTCTAACCCTGCTCCTTCACTTAGCCCTGATCAACAACATGATGTTCCTCAAACAAGAGCAAGCTCTAAATCTATCCAGTGGAACTTATTTAAGTGATGACAAAGGCAACTGTTTGTATACCAGGTAACAAGAGGATGGATTTATTGTAGGTTGTAAATTCTCACAGGCAAGAAAGGAACTCTTCACAAAAGGTTGATCCAGTATAAAAAAAACAAAAGGACCAGATAACTGAACAGAATGAACAAAGGATCTCTGCTCAGGTTTTCACCAGATGTAAATATTTATATGGTAAATATTTATTGGACACCTAAGAAAATTGTAGTAATATCAAGCCAACAATGACAAAAAACATTGAGAAAACCTTTGCCATTGTACCATTGTGTATAAACTGCGTATATGTGTTATGCTCAGGCGTGTGTAAGATATGACTCAAAAGAGCTGGACCCACAAAAGAATTTCCACTCTCAGGCTGTGTGAAAAAAAATTTAAATAAAACTAAAATTTTAATTAGTCAGAGAAAGAGAGAGAGAGTATATGAGTGAGTGAGTATATATGTTATTATCACTTTAAAAACTGACTGGCTGCCTTAAGACTAAATTATCAACAACAAAAGAAAACATAAAATGATTCCTTAGTATCATCAGCTGTACCAGAGTTTTGGTGAGATGCCACATCCGCCACATCCAAAATTCAACATATCAACATATACTTTGAGTCATCCTCAAGGTGCCTTCAGTATTTTGAGTGTGCTACATTCTTGTCTTCATCACATCACTCTTTAAGAAACTTAACAGTAAATTAGTTTAGACCTTAGTCACTGACCCAGGGTCTAGGTCCACTAGACAGCCTTCTACATATGAGGCTGAGCACTCATCTTACCTGGCCATGTGTGTTATGGGGTGTCTCTTTCTGACTCATTCATTATTAAGTCTGTCTCTGGCTGTCAGCGGGCTGGAGTTCCACAGGGAGAGGCGTGCTGGGTTCATCACACACTCTTTCATTGGACAGGAGAACCTCAGGATCCAGCAGCTCAAGCCCTAAGTAGACAAGAGTTGTAACTACATCCACACAGAACAGCCAGCTCCTTCAATGGGACTAAGCTAGTCAGTGACTTTACTCTTGGTGTAAACTTCCTTCTCAGCACAGAGACAGCTGGCCTGGCCTACCGATGCAGGGGGATTTTTCATTTGGCTGCTCATCTCATAAGGAGGTATGGGAACCAGTGCATAACATATTAAATTCATTTAACAACATGAGAAAATTAGGAGTTAGCTTTCATTGCCTAGAGTAGCCTAAAGGATTTAAACTGTGCAGACTTTGCCCTATTAACGAGTAATTTTATTTATATATTTTAATTATCTTGAGTGTCTGAATTTGGAGGATTTGGGTGGATTTACTAAATGCTCTTAAACGGTTTTATTTGAGCAAAGATAAGAGCTCATACAAGGAAATGTTGTACGATTTACATATTAATCTGCTTGCCTCTATTGTAAACAACTAGATTTATCACCTAAGCCTCTCAATAGACACAGAAGTGTTTAGCTTTGTCTGCCTAGTGGATATACGTACAGAATGTGTGTTTGTCTGCAAGGGACTATGGACTAGGTGGAGCCACAGCTTTTAACCATCTAACCTGCCTGTAATCTGACCTGCAATGATCTCATTCAGTGAAGCTTACATAAGGAACAAGATGGAGGCAACAGACTATCAGACCATTTATCCATACATAGAAACATTTATACCAAAACTGTGCTTATAGGTGCATATAAAGAACTATATCAAATGGGCAAGAATAATGAATGTTCAGTAAATCTTTTACATGTTCACACTGCTTTTATCCAATTACAATAGAAGAAATCTCTAAAACTGACTACGGGTGAAGGAGGCAAGCCCACAAACATATCCAGAGAGATAGTGAGAGAAAGGGACAGGGTGGTTATGGGGTGAGTAAAAGTGCATAGTCAAAAGGAGCAAGTGCATCATTAGCTGTTTTTGAGACATTCCCAGCATCTGCAGCCTGCACTTAAAATGTCACAGGCCGTCATCCTATTTGTGACTGGCTGGCATTCTTCTGCCTCTTGTTCTCATCTCTAACTGAACTGGGGGAGCAGCTACTTTACTGCCACCATTGACTGGATAGATAGATAGAGCTATAGATACAGTCAATGACTGCCACTGTTTGTGCTGCCTAACGTACTGACGGGTACCTTCCCACTGTTCGCTGGTTTAATATGTGTCATCATTTACTTCCATTTTAACTTTTCTGGACGTCACCTTGAACTATGAACTAAACTAGTAACAGTACAGCTAACATCAGGCCCAAAGCTTTTTAGACAATTGTTGATTCCATTCAGGCTACTTAGTGTAGATGAGGAAATAATGAAAGAGTGAAAAATGTTCATACGTCATTCCCAGCGGCTCCTTTTGGACACAGATCTCATCCAACCTAATTGCCCAATTTAATTACACTGGTACATTTATAATGCCCATGTGTCACAACAGCCACAGCCTACTCCAAGATGAGCTGTGACAGGTCCGTGGGAAGAAACACACTTCAAACACACATTTCAATATCGGACTGGGCCAAGACACAGTTTTTATAGCAGACAGTGTATATTCTGAGAGACAAAGAAATAAAGAAAGAGAAACTAAGAGCTACTGTAGTAATTTTGAAGCTGGTGACATTTGCTATGGACACATTTGCAATAATTGGGCTAAAAAGTAAGGTAAAGATAGATAGATAGAGATAATTTATTTTATCCTGAAGGAAATCGGGGTGTCCAGTAGCATACACATCAAGGCAAGACAATTACATCCATACAAGTATACATAATAACCTACTTTGTTGAATACTTTGTTAATAAACTACCTAGTTTGAAGTTATTAGCTGCTGGACCATAAAGTGATTCCTTACAATACAGTACTTGGAAATTTACAACCGGCAATAACCAGACGTCCTGTAGGCAGCATTTTAAAATAAAAAAATAAAAGCTGTTCCTGTATCAGCTACTGTAAAAACCCTTGCATATGCAGAACATTAACAAATTATCTGCCTACACCTTTGAGTGAGCTCAATCCAACTTTTCCCCTCTTCTGTCTGTGGGTAATTACTGAAGCTGTTATTACACCTATGCTGACGCTCTTAAACTGGGTTTCAGTGATCTCAACGAGCGTGTCAAGCAGGCTCACTTGAGACGAGGGCCCTCCTTTAAACCACCATATCAGTCGTGATCCATTCAACATGCTGCCACTAGTGGCCATCCCATCATCACTGATCTTCAAACATTTTCTTATGAAGAACGAATAGCTTACCTTGTTTTGTATGTAAACATCAACCCTGTTGAATTCTATAATGATGGACCTTGACAGTGACTTTGAGAGCTGCTGTTAACACTACAGGAAGGGACCTGAAATGGGTTCAAAGAATATTTTTACATCTCACATTTCACCTCAACTTCTTGGTTTGAGCATTTAGTAGCATGCCATTACCATACAGTACAGTATATTCAGTGTTCTTAAACTGTGAGGTGTGGACGCGACATATGGGGTGCAAGTACACTAACCTTTGAGACCCTTGTACCGTTTCCATCAAAGGTTTTTATCAGTTTTGCTGTTGTCCAGTGTACATGCAAGAGTACATGCAATAATGTCATTTTGCTAAAGTACTTTCATAGGGCCCACAAGGGCACACATATCAAAAGATCAGACTATGTAAATGTGAAAGGTTTTGCTACAAATCGTTCCCACACGAGGGACAGGTGGTGTCACATTATGGATATATCCAGTGAACGTTAAAGCGGCACTAAAGACTTTTTAAAACCTTAAAATAATATTTTCAAAATAGTTTCGGTGGTCCATCAACTTGTAACAAGGTGAGCAATACTATCTGCATTTGCTCTGTGGCCCTATTGGCTTCAACGGCACTGGACAAGTTTGCCCAATCGGGTAGCGATCTGTATTTCAAGTGAAACTACAATTGACTTGCCTTATGTGATGCGTCCGTTCCAATCTATGCTCCGTTTGATCTATGCAATCAAAACTCCTGCTTTAATGTTCTTTGGTTTGGCACACAAAGTTTTAGGACCAAGCTAACAGAGCTGAGAATGTTTCATGCAAAATGAACGCACAAGCAAACTACATTCAAGAAGGCTAATTAAACCACATGATTAAACTGAATCGGATAAGCTAATGTTACTTCTCAACTTGCACTAAAAAAGCTATCAGAGTTAGCCAAGGGAACAAAAAAGGCTACAAAGCCACAGACGTTAAGCAACAATACACCACTAAACACATTCAGTGGATATGACAAGCCAAGGAAAACTACAAGCTAATTGCATGAATTGATAGTCTTAACGTTTCCACAGTGGCTGTCTGGTGTCTGCACTAAAGGGATTTCCAGGAAGAATTTACAAGGGGTGGATGTCTTATTGTTAATGCATGTTCAAGTAGCCAGCAAGAGCTAGGCCTATTCTGTGACAGATCTGTGTCAGACCTTGAGCCTGTTGTTTAGGTAAACTCAGAGCACGCTAATTTTGGATTAAGTTTCAGGCCTTAGTGATGAGTGTACTTAGCAAGAAATTAGACTCTGTAGTGCTAATTTCTGACACCTACAGCAAGTAAAAACTTTGTAGCCAAACCTGTTGTAGTACTCGCATACTGGAAATCATAAAGCTTTTCCATTTGTAACAGACAATTTTGTGTTGTAGCCTAGCTTGTTGTTTTTGCATGATTTAACACTGTTAAGCATTACAGTAGATGACAGAAGCAAGGTGTGCCTTGGTCTGGAGAACCTTCTACATCTCAAAGCAGTAAGGTTTACACAGCTAAAATAGCAACCGTCTATATCTCAAAGTTTTAAGGTTTACACATCTAATATAGCATTTTGGACAGAGATAACCCAGTAAGTTTGTCCCAGTAAGCCACACATCGCCCCCTGCTTTAGCTATTGTGGAGGCACATATTTATCACCTAACTAGACCAGGTGCGGAACAATGCATTTGAAGCACAAATCTGAGACAATCATCCAAAGTTAGCAATGACAGCTAGCATCACATGCTGAAGCACAGTGCACCTGTGCATGATGGAGCACTAAAAATGTTTTGTATTTGTGCTCTTCCGGTTCTTTTTCTTTTACTTCCTCTCTGAAAAAAGATCAGTCTCAGTTTCTGCACACTCCTGTTTGGTATTGCTAAGGGCTTTAAAGGGGTTATAGAATGCAAAACCACATTTTCCTTGTTATTGTTGAATTTAGGTAGTTTAAGGTATCCAATGGACCATAACAAAACTTCAACACCGTCACCTGCCTCATTCTACGAAAAAGGTAAAATTAAAACTAGAAATGGCCGGGCTGAAACGGGCCAATCTGAAAAGAGGGGCGAGGAAACGTCACCTCGCTAGGATACACCTCTTTCATTTGTATGGTCCAACCAAAGATCGGTTGGAACCGTCTCTGGTCCAATCCCCTGTTGCTTCATGAATTTCCCAGGGAGCAGGAAATACGAATCGTTTCGTCTAACCCTTTTAAAAGAGCCTGTATAAGACACTCTAGCAGTACTCCTGTGTCACTTTCAGACACACACATTTGCATATGCTACTATTGAGCCTCAAAGAACAATTTCTGATGGACAAAAAATGTGTTCTACCTGTATGATACCTTTAAAGGGCAAGTTAAGCCATTGGTAGTGGTAAACCTGATAATAAGAGAGACGTAAATTGGTTAAACTCTAACTCAATTAGGCTTCACCTTTTAGCAGGTTTATCACGTAATCATTTTGCCTTAATGTCCTTTTGTTATTTCATACGGAAAACTGTGATCGTCACAGACGTTTGTGTTTGTGTTACTCATGTTGTGTGCGTTGATGTGTTTAATGTTATTCCACATTAAATTCCACATTCAAAGCTTATTACCCTCCCACCCCAGATTTAATGTGAGGACATCTATGTTTAGGCCTTTGCAAAGTAGTAAAATTAGTATATTTTGAAAAAACATCCTATTTTTACATAGACGTGTTTGAGCATGTGTGCTAGAGTATTTGTACATGGATGCAGGCTGATTGTGTAAGTCTGAGTTGACAGTAAAAGCTGTCGCTTTCACTGATGGCTTCCTGGCCTTTTACTGCAGTGTCAGAAATGATTGAACTGCACCTTCCTCAGAAACACATCTTTCTGACAGGCCAAGTTTGAGCTTGTGTGTGGGTGGTAGAAGAGTTAATAAATCATGGCATTTTTGCCATTTCAGTTTCAGCCCAGATTTAGACCAAGCAATGTCAGCATCACGACATGCCATTTTATATGAATACCAAAATATAACACATCCTGAGCTTTCATAGGGAAGGATACTAATTTACAGTGTGGTGATATGATATGCCTGCTACATAAATGTCCACTATATTTTAACACAAACTTCACTCAGATAGTGAATCATTCCTCAACACCTCCTACAGCTACTAGAAAGATACAGAGCATTTTAAGAAACTCACACCCACATTCTGTTTTGCAATAGTTTACACATTCTGTTTAGCAATGTTACAGCCTTAGGAACCATACATTTGTGTTGAAATTATCTATCTATCTATCTATCTATCTATCTATATATATATATATATATATATATTCACTTTGGTGATTTATAGATGTGATGTCTCAGACTTGTGCTGTGCCTGGAAAAGTCATAATGACCAGTCCCTCAAAAATGACTAGACCCTTGCATGCCTGATTAACTTCCCTCAACCAGCAAGACTTTGGAAGTCTCCACAATTCCTTTCATAAAACGCGGCCCTGTTTTAATACATTTGCCATTCCAAGATAATTATATAGTGTGGACTGGAAAATTCCCTCCTGGGATTGGTTTGCCCTGTGTCACCAGCAGGCTGAGCCCACAGAAAAAAAAATCCAGCAGTATTATCAGAGGAATGTGCTGCTTTTAGATCCACTTTGTTTGTCTACGTGGGGAGACTCAACTTCAGATAATGGCTTTGTGGGCCTGAGCTGTGTAGAGGTTGTCTTGTGATTTATATATGTGTTAAAGTTTGTTGCGATGACTTTTACCATAGAGGATAAGGGCTTTCTTAATGGCCCGGGCTGCGGCTGCTTGGCTGAGGTGGTCTGCTAGCAGTGCTGATGCATGCTGTAATGCATGGACGCGCTGAATGCGACTGTGCCATGTGTGTAGGCCTAGCCAGTTCTGAATCTGCCCACTCAGAGCGAGACAGGAATGCGCCAAACTGGGACTGGGAACAGGGCAGCCAGTTTCCCAGACTCCTGTCTGAGTCCTGTCTTCAGACTGGTCCACAGCCTGTTAAAGGGACAGTTCTATTAATCCTCCACTACTGTCTGATCCCATGAGGATGGACCTGTCATTTGGGTTCGAGAGAAATGCGTCTAGAAGCAAGGCATCATTAGCACCACTTCACCTATCTGATGCTATCTGAGAAAGACAAATTACATCTCGACTGTTACAAAAGTGTTTCTTAATCTTGACCAAAAGAATAAAACTTGTGCACTCAAAGCCATGGTGAGTAATTTTTTTCTCTCTTTTTGTCAGCGGTTATTGCTTTACTGCTTTTGGCCTGTTTGTTACAAAGAGTTTTTGTGTTTTTTGCATTTTGGCTCAAATTCACAATTCTTGTGCTGTTAGTGGTTTTGGTTGGTCTGAGCATATTTAATGTTGCTCTCCCACTCGGTATATTAGCAACCCATAAATGCACGTTTGTTAAACCAAACACAATGAGGACCATAGACAATGATTGTTAGCCTATGAATGTTAACATTGTGACAAATGCTAAACTGTGCACCAAACATGCCTGAGGGATAATGAGTAGAGGAATAGTGTGAAGTGATTTAACTTTTTCTTAAAATGTCACTACAGAGCAGGCATTGTAATCTGTGTTGTAGGTTGCAAGTTTTGCAAAGTAGAGTAGGTTTGAAGATTGTTCTGGTTTTGCTGATGTAGCGGTGTGGAATTCTCTCATACACTCACACATTCTCAGGAGCAGGATATGTGTGTGTTTTCAATGTCCAGTGCACTTCCCAACTGCTCACAGAGTCTTAAGTTAAAATACACACACATCACTGCCAAGTTGTTATTCTACCCCGAGAATGACATGGACAAAACAGAGGTGTTCTTTGTTAACACACCTAGCCCAGCCCCTCACTTGGTGACATAGCCAGGAAGCCAGGGGAGTGCTAGACTTTTCAGCTAGACACTGAGAAACGCCGGCCTTACTTATGGCCTCACAGCTCAACTGCAAAAATATCACTTTGTTACAAGATCTGCTCTTTCATCATACGCACACAGTGGACTCCGGCATTTGTTGATAAAATACAATTCTGTACAAGAACAATATTTCAAAAAGACAAATGACCAATGATGTTTGTGATGTGCTGAAAATGAAAAGCTTTTATTTTCACTATTACACATCTGCTTTAAAGGCTTGCTAGACTCTCAAGTCTCAAGTTTCCCTCTTCTGGGTAAAGCCACCAGATTTCTCTACTGGTCTTGAAAATGACCATACATTGAATGTACAAACTAAATGTAATACTTATGTATCATCATTTGATCTCCACACCTTTTGGCCTTGAACCCATCTAATATCAGACCATCTTGTCTAATAATTTTCTCCTTGGATGAGAGGTTTGTACAGTAAAGATTTTTATGTTTTACAGTACAGTAACTTTGGCTGATATTAGCCAATCCATGTTGACTATAGCATTCACTGGGGGTAAGGGCAGTGGGTGGAGTTACCATGTTTACTGTAGATGATACAGGTACTTACATGGCTGGATAATGAGCCAAAATAGCGTATGTGAGATGCACTTACATTTTATACAAAAATTTTTGTAACTTTTTGTAGTCTTGAGATCTACATACAGCCCTTTTTCTCCTTTCCTAAACCATTTCTATCTGGTCCTTAGTCAGTAGATCCACAACCGAACAATTAATGAATTCATCTTTGAGTGTACATACAGTATATTTGGTGAACCTCAAAATGAACATAATTAACATCATGACATTTCTATCAGTGTCTGCACTGGATTTTGTTACTTTATCCATTTAGTCTGTAAGGCTCTCCAGACGTTTGATGTAATCTACCTGTTACATGAAGCTACTCTGCAGAGATTACTGATTCTTATGTGTTAGCTAATTGTGCTCCTCAGTAAACATCAAACATGAAATCATTCTGCGGCAGCAGGATGTCATTAACTAAATGGATTAGAAGGAGGCCTGGCCCTGGTGCCTGGCAGCTTTAAAAATGGAATCATCTAAATGGGATACATCAATAAAGAATGCAAAATACAGTTGTGAGCACTTAAGAGCAGCAGCCCTTGCTTATGCTCAAAGTGTAGTCACTGGATGGCAGCCAGCCAATAAATTAGGAGATAAGAATATTCCATTGGCACGCTTCAGATGCAGCTATTTTAAATAGGGGGTTATTGATAATTGAATTACTTAGGAGGAGAAGTCAAGACAAGAATAGAAGCCCTGGATGCAGATCAATGATTGGGGGAAAAATCCCTCCCTAACTCTACCTGTGTTTGCAGCATGGAATGGTGTTACTTGGTTAATGTCACGATGCAGTGAGCAGCGATTGTTTTCTGTGGAGCCTCTTTCTGCCATATGCTGTGGTGGTATTGTATTGGGGAAAAGAGGGCTTTCAGTTGCTATTGATTTGCAGTGTAAATATCGTAACCCTGACAAAAATTCTAGAACTTGTTAAAAATCAGCAAGCTTTAAATGGGAGTTGAGGCCTGGGCTGAACAGCAGAGGCTTAAGCAAATGAAAAACAAGTGGACAGTTTCCAGGCCACAGTGACTGTGGAAATATGATGTGGTAGAGAGGGGGTTATACTTTTCTGTGTGTCCTGAAATGAACACCATTTCCACCACTGAGAGATTAATGTCGATGATGTAGTATAGTGGATTCAAATGGAATAAATAGCCTATATTTTAGGGCTGGGCAATTAATCGAAACATAATCGTAATCGACATTCAAAATCTATAATCAATATAATTTTTCCAGGTCAATTATTTCAATTAATTTCCCTTCAGAAACACTACCACGTGTGGAGTCACGAGATCCCGCTCTGTTAGGTTATTCCGCTGACATGTCGAGCATGGAGAGCTTACACGCTGAAACAATTGAGATCTCCAACTTACAATAGTGAGCATATTTACTGCACAAAACTTGTCAGTGAACTATAAGAGCAAAATAATAATATAAATAAAATAATCGTTCATTAATCGCAATCGAGTTAAAATGTTCAATTAATTTTTAATTTGAGATTTTGATTTTAGGCCAAATCGCCCAGCCCTACTATATTTCTATTTCTATATTGATATGAACTGATTGCATTTGCCTACAGGTGCTATGCTGAGGTGGAATGAGTGTGACCAGAATGGCAACGCCTCAGAGCTCCAGACAAAGCAGCCTGTCCTCTTCTACTACCCCAAAGAGGTAAGTGGAGAGAACACCCTAATGCTGCATTTGTGCCCCATACACTCACATTTGTACATACATGCGCACATAGTAATAATAGTAATAATAATAATAATAACTTGGATTTATATAGCGCCTTTCAAGATAGCCAAGGCTGCTTTACAAGGGGGGAGAGAGACTAATGGAGGTGTGAGTATGTGGGTGGGACGTGTGCTTCAGAGACCCACAGAAACCAACAGAGGGAAGTACGATCAAAAAAAACAAACAAATAAAAGCAAATGAATTAAAAGTTGTAAATTTGTAAAGTCGTGAATTTAAAGTTGTAAATGTAAAGTTGAGAATTCAAGTGATGACTATAAACGTAGCAGCAGCCCCACCTCTCTAGATTAGGTCTGAAGCATAGCCATGGAGAACAGCCTGAGGGAGCTGCAAAAGCTCAGTGTCCAGCTGACGAAAGCGTCTCTTTCTGAGTGTGAGGAAGGGGTCTCGCAGGATACACCAGAAACACACTCCTGGGCCATTTGGTGTCAGCACGCCTAATGCCACTTTCACTGTAATGATAGTGTAAACACACACACACACACACACACACACACACAAATCATGCACAGAGTCACACTGAAACACATATTACACACACACACACACAAATACACACTGAAAATGTGCTGTACTTAAAGAAAATTACTGAAAATATTCGCCACGCATGTTTGGTCTGGCTTGCTTTTTCTTTAGTTGAGCAGAACGTAGCCATGTCAAGTCAAAGATTACCAGGGCCGCCGGCACAGAATAATGGAGCAGATACGTGTTTGTGCTCAGAGTCTGGCTGGGTGTTGGGTGTATTTGTGCACCATATATACAGTGTGTGTATATATATATATATATATTTATGCCCGTAATGTTTTGGTAGTACGTCTGTTGTGGTAGTCTGTGTGTCGGAGGCTCGTGAGCAGTGTGTGTGAGCAGTGTCAGCTCTCGGTGGCTGTCATTCAGTGCTATTTACAGTGTTTTTTTTTATTGTATACTCTGGGGGAAAGGGAGGCTAAAATATAATCCGGTATGCGCATCTGTATGACGCACATTTTTTTTTTTACGTTTGCAGAAGGCAAGCACATAAGGCCAATTTTGTCTGCTCTTGGCATAGAGAACATCTGGAAGTCAGATGCTGATGGTTTCCATAAGACCTCAGCGCCCTGCCCCCAGCCCTATTACTCCTCCAAAGGAGGAGCCCCTCCATCAGCTGCATGAACTCCAGCTTCAATGCTGATCTGCTAGGGGTGTGACAGCCATAATTATATTCTGCTGCTATTAAAAAGCCAGGATAGGAGAGGGCTACACCCTCCATCATGAATGCTACCACTATGTAAACAGAAACTGAAGTCTGAGAACCAGCCCATTTGTCGGGCTTTGAAGCAGACCACCTGGTTTCGAGGCGCAGATAGAACTGTTGTTGCAAAGTCATTATTCTTGGATACTGGAAGAACCAGGCCCAGCTCGGTCACATAATATATTTGTGCATGAACATCCGTTATTTTTTATTTTCTAAAATAAATGATAAAGAATTTTAATACAGATCTCTGGTCAGCTGTGATTTGGATTTAGTAGCAATGAGCTCAGGAATTCACAGTGTTAGGAAACAGTTTTGTGTTGTTGGTAGACCTTCTACACTGTAAAAGACAAAAAGCTGTGACGTCTTAAAAAATTCAAGGCAAATTGATGCACATAATTTTTGAACATTTGAACATTTGTAGGGTTTTAAAACCCCTACTTGAAGTTGCCTTGAATTTTCTCTGCATCAAGTTGCCTTGAATTTTTAAGTTGTCAGAGCTTTTTGTTTTTTACAGTGTAAACTGTTCATGGGAATGTTGCATAAGTGCGCGCTCGGATGTGAGCTGCACGGCTGGCTGCACTATTGGGCGGCTGGTAGAAGCACAGTATCCTGTGTGTAGCCTGGCCCTGACATGTGCTTCAGCTCGTTCCTCCCGCATTCATTTTAATGGTGTGCATGAGTCATGCTTATATACATGCGGGGGGGAGCTGCGCTTCTGCAACACACACAGCCACACAGGCACGCACACGCACACACACACACACACACACACACACACACACACCACCACCACCACCAGGACCAGGGGCGCCGCTAGGGATTTTGAGCCCCATGAAAAGTGGTGTCACTATTTTTTTCTGTATTATAATTTCATCATTATTAGGGGCCTTTCTGGGCCCCCCTCAATCATGGGCCCCTAGAATCCGTCTCCTTTACCCCCCCTTTTCGGCGCCCCTGACCAGGACCACCCATAAACACACACACTGGTATTAATCCACACACACATACACACACACCACCACCACCACCACCCATACAGACACACACAGGTACTGTATACACACATACTGGTATACATACAAAAACACACACACATACACACACACCCCTCTAAAGAACAATTAGCGTTCTCCACCCAGGCAAGTCAGTGGCACACTTGAGTCCCGACAGGTGTTTCTCTGCCTGCTCCGTCACTGTCTCCATCTGTTTACCTTGCTTTGCTGTCCGTCACGCAGTCTGAGTCTCCCAGTACGCCGTCTGCACAACTTTCTGCTGCTGGTGCCATTAGTGGTGAACCACTGATAGCTTTTCCAGTTTCAGGCCCTTTTTTCCACATTCTGCAGATTTAGCTCATCGCAATGGTGGCGGCCATGACCCACGGCCCACAGAAAGTAAATCGATTCCAGGGAGCTGAATGTTGATGACAGTCATTTTGATTTGTTAATGCTTTGGAGAAAAGTGAGTCACCGTAAGTAGCATCCTCCTTGAATAATAACAACAGTAAGCGGAGCACTCTAATCTACGGATTCTCTTTCTTCCTAATGTGTTAGTTTCTCTGCTGTCCACATAGAACTATCTCTAACTTTTCAAAGATGGTCGAAAGCAATAGATTCTCAAGGCGAGACGCCCAAAAAGTGTGTAAAAAGCTGTTCTAGGAACATTCCACATCACAAGGGTCTGACATCTAGATCTAAGTGGTGTAGAATTTGATATTGCGCACTGCCAGTCAGAGACAAGTACAGCTGAATTATTAATATAGCTTTTCACCGTGACACATTCCTCTCGTATTTCAAGAACTTTTTTTGTACTTTAAGATCTGTTTGTGACACACCTAGTTCACCAATTCCGGTGAAAAATTCTCACAGCCACCTATGCTTTAGTTTAGGACTGTATCTCATATGGAAATAGATTTTAACACAAATGTGTTTGATAGTAGTTTGAAATAATAATAATAATAATAATAATAATAATATAATTAAGAGATATAATAACATTATTATGATCATTTTAATGGAGCTAAGTGATTTTATTATTACAATTTCTGGATACTTTATTGGTGTCACTTGATTAAAGCTGGATACTATTGAAGTGAGCTCTTTACAGTTGTAGGTTGATACACTGTATAGTCTCTTCAGATCAAGTCAGATCTGCTCACGGAAGAGCACCTGGCTGTCAGTTCCTCACTGATGCTCATGTGTGACGGCTATCCCCGCTCAGCCGCTACCCACCCACGCTTTTTCTCCCCCTCTCTCTCTCCGTCTGGCGCTTTGGCTCCAATGGGCCACTTTATTTTGGCTTTGGGAGCCCACACCATGTCACCCTTCACACATTAACATCAATTACGTGGCAAATGGAAGCAGGGCACCGGCGTGATGCTTATTTACAGCCCCCCCACCATCACAGGCCATTAACACTGAGCCCCCCTGATGAAGATGAAGATTGGCCATGCCTGCCCAGGGAAGTGAGTCACGGAGGGCTCATCCCAGGCCTCACGAGCTGGACACGACTGGATGGACATGGCTGAACACAACACAGTCCAGTCCTGGTTCACAGTCAGCAGGTGCAGTGCTGCTGTAATCATACTGTACTTACCAGGTGAAGAAAGTTGAGAGTTTGCACTAATAATAGAGATGCTTTGCCATGTGTTTACACTGCCTACCAGTCCCTACCAGGAAAGCTGATCTGACTTAATTATAGTGAAAGACTGGTAAAGCACCTTCATGAAGAGCATTGCCCTTTGAGGTTACAGCTCCCCTGTGTTTGTCATTAGACACTGGCCAACTTCACTCACCTCTTGTGTGCTACCCTAACCTGCACTTACTGTACCTGCACTTACCTGCCCCTGCTCATTCACACCACCCCTCTTGAGCAAGATGGCTCTCATCCACTGGAGGAGTTGGGGGGCTGGAGGGGTCAGCGGTGGAAAGAGACAACTGTTGAGTGAGGTCAGTTAAAGCAGGGGCATCCAAACTGCCTGTAGCGCAAAAGTGGAAATCTCTTTAGAGGTTAACGGCCTCTGCTGATTGTGGTCGCTAACACTGGGTTGGCTTTGGGGGAGGCTGGCTCTAGTGGAGGTTAATGGTGTCCATTTGGATTGGCTCTCACCTCTCAATGAAGGATGCTTGTGTGTGGAGAGAGAGCTGGGACAACCTAGGGGGGCTCTGCCTCTCCTCCCGTCCTTCATCTCAGCAGTCCCGGCGGCCCGGCCCAGCCGGCCTCGGAGTGTGTGAATGGAGCTCATGGCCACTCCAGCAGTGTGTGGAGGAGTGTGTCTGCTCTCCTCTGGGGACCCAGAGTCTCTTTAGCAGCCCAGGCGGAGAGGAGGTGGGGGTGGAGAGACCGTGTCCTCACAACACTGTAACAGCTAAGCCAACACTGACTGACTGACCCCATCAGATATGTAAATATTTAGCCTTTCTTGTGACTCAAAAGTACACTGTTTCACCCAGCTTATAAAACAACACAATTATCATGTTGATTTCCTGAAGCCTTGTGATTTTGTTCCACACAGATATGCCAGAAGACAAGAAATGTTTGATTGGATGCTCCTCAAATGCCATTTGTGTGAAACACATTATCAACATCAAACATTAGTTATATTTCCACTGTGCTGACACCATACTTAAACAAGAGAAGAAAGAGACTGAATATTAACATTCAATGGCATTTATGCATTCAATAGGACCTAAAAATGTATTTTGAAAAAGTGGAACTGCTCAGCTTTTTGACCAAAATCAACTGGCCGTTTTGTTATGAGAGCCAATGTTTTTTCCGCCTCAAAATGCAGAAATTACAAATGGAAGTAGAGAGGTAGCGCTCTCCAGCCACAGGGGCACAAATGTGCATGGTTGTATCATTTGTATTTTGTCCTGGTGCTAGAAAGCCACGGGAGAGCAACAGCAGGGCTTGGGAAACAAATGACATCCAATTAAGGCCTGTGACCTCTGCCCTGCTCTCTTAGCTGGACTGTGCCAGTCATTAGGTGTCATCCACCAGGTTGGGTGGCTGGGTGGCTGGCCGGCGGACGCTCCCCTCTGATTACTGGTGGAAAAGGCAAGCCAGTGTTTCCCCGCCCCCACCCTCCCAGCGGCGCTCCAGCAGTGTGTGTGAGGTGTGTGTGCGTGTGCGTGTGTGTGTGTGCAGTGTGTCTCTGACCTGTGGGAGCCGGGCCATTAGAATGACGTCGCTAAAGGGATCGACAAGCTCTCCACTGCTAATTGAGGCCCACACTTGTGTGCAACATCAGTTCTCTTCTTCTGGTGCTCTCATGCCTCACAGAGAGAGAGAGAGAGAGAGAGAGAGAGAGAGAGAGAGAGAGACATACCTCCCTGCCCAGCGGTCCAGCTCACTAAATCTCTACCTGTTTTTGTTCGCCGCCCATACAAACCTATTTTTGTCCATGTGATGTTACATGAACATATCAGGAATGGTAGGTAGATGGAACACAAACAACACATATTCCCAAAATATCCCATTTGTCATCTGGGAATAATGTTGTTCTCAATTAGTGAGATCACTGGTGTGCACAGGGAAACACTATATGACAGGACTTTTTTCTGGTTCTCCTTAAAAAAAAAGTTTCATTTCCCAAAAATATGCTCCCAGTAGAATTCAGGTGTATGCCTCCAAAAGGCTGTGTTGAGTTGTGATGCTGAAGTAAAAAGCAGAAATGAATAGACTGATGTGTAATTGCCTGTTGCCACTAAACAATCTTGGTGCCCCATTGAACACACTGTAAAACCTTTGGCAATTTGAACTGTCTATTTCTATTTAAATTCAGCAGCTGGTCCTAGCACTTGTGTCTATTAGCTCGAAGTAAGACCGGTTAATGCTGGATCTATACTGCCCAGTTGAGTCATCAATGAAGCCATGTAGTGCAGCCCTTTGATGCAATGTGTGGGTGGTTAGCAAAGATGATAAATGGCTATTAGTTGTCGTCAGGCTAGAGAGGCAGCGTTATTAGAGGCCTGTCCTTTCGTTTGCTTGGGGTTAGGGGTCCTCTCTGAGCCAATAGATCTTGCCGGCCGTGTCTGTAATGGCGCGCTAGTTTCACCTGTCTCCTGGGAGGGTGTGGGAATCCCGCTTTAAGTCACTCTCATTAAGTTCAAGCGTGGCAGAGGAAATCTTTCTGCTCTCCTCCGCGGCTGCCAGGCTTTGATCAGGGAGCCATCGATTGGCCCGTAGCCTGCATCAAGAAGGCTCCTCTGTAATAACCACATCTTTAGTCCTCTCTCACACGCCTACTAGTGAAACTGGGATCTTTTAGAGATGTCACTTTTTATGGCTGTCTGGTCTGCATGGCTGTGGAAAGTTTTTGTTAACGGGAGAAATTTTTGAACAATAGACAACTGAATGTTAAAATTTTATTCTGAACACCCAGGAAACCTTATAATCATTTATTTATTTACCGAAATCCTCTCTGCTCTGGCTGTGGCGCTGTCAAACTCCCTCCAGCCATCTCTGTCCTCGTCTAGCCAGCAGATGTCTTGCTGTTTATGCCTTTTAGCAGTGACAATGTAAACAAAGTATTTTCTGAAGGAATAAATGTAACACCCACAAACGTAATAACTTCCCACAAATGTGATAAACCACAAACGTAATAAAAATATGCACTTTTAGAATGTAATAATCCTGCAAACGTAATAATTTCCCATTAATGTAATAACAGTCGCCTATTGTTAACGTAAAAAAAAATTCCCACAAATGTAATAATTATTACATTTGCAGGAAATTATTACATTGGTGGGAACATTGAAAAAACTTATTACATTACCCTCCCATAAACGTAATAAATCACAGATTTGGTGAAATTGTTACTGTTTTTATCAGATGTAGAAGTTTATTTGTCCATCATCTCATATCTCTAACCATGTAGCCTGCTGTCAGAGCTTAAAATCTGATACAGTGGCATGCTGCATATGTTTTATTGCTTCCCTCATTTGTTTCTGCAGAGAAAATGCAGTAAAAGAACTGACGCATCTGGCCCAAGGGTTGAAATAACAAGAATCTGTATGTTGAATATTTCAGAGGCTCTTTGCAAAGTGACGATCTCCATAGGTGCCTTTTTTGCAGCATGTCACTGTATCAGATTTTAAGCTCTGACAGCAGGCTACATGGTTCGAGATATGAGGTGACGGACAAATAAGATCCTACATCTGATAAAACAGTAACAATTTCACCAGATCTGTGATTTATTACGTTTATGGGAGGGTAATGTAATAAGTTTTTTCAATGTTCCCACCAATGTAATAATTTCCTGCAAACGTAATAATTATTACATTTTTTTTATTACGTTAACAGTAGGCAACTGTTATTACATTTATGGGAAATTATTACGTTTGCAGGATTATTACATTTTAAAAGTGCATATTTTTATTACATTTGTGGTTTATCACATTTGTGGGAAGTTATTACGTTCATGGGTGTTACACATGTGTGTTCTTACATTTATGCATGTAGAAGATCTTATACATTTATGCAGTTAGCAGACGCCTTTATCCAAAGCGACTTCCATTTTGTCAGCTATCAGTTCAGGGCCAGTACCCCTTGAGCAACTTAGGGTTAAGTGCCTTGCTCAAGGGCGGAACGGTGGCAGCCAGGATTCAAACTTACAATTTCTAGGCTACTAGAATTCTAGCCAATTTCAGCTGTGTGTATGTATGTGTGTGTGTGTGTGTGTGTCTGTCTGTCTACAGCAGGATGCATGCCATTCAAGTGGACTCGGTGCAGCGGTGGATGGAGGACCTGCGGCACATGACGGAGGTGGAGTGCATGTGCGTGCTCCAGTCCAAGCCCATAGGCGTGGAGGAGGACTCTGGCCAGGGGGAGCTCATCGTGTCCGGGGCCCCAGGGGCCGGAGGGGACCACGTCACGCGCAACAACCTGCAGACGCTGCTCAAGCGGGCGCTGGTGGTCAGCACGGAGCTGGGCAAGATGTTCCAGCGGCTGGAGAAGGGCCGGTGGCAGCGCGTGCACAGCACCGCAGTCCGCACTAACTGCCACGTGCGCTCCCTTGTGCATGAGTACGGGGCTACGCGCACCACCCCGCCTGAGATGCAGAAAGTGAGATTGCCTTCAGACAACAACAACAACAACAAATTCACTGGTCATGACATGATATGCAACAGAATAGTGTTCCACTAAACAGCAGCCTGATCTCTCTTTATTTACACTTATTATTATTTCATGTTATGCATGTGGCATATTTATATCTTAAGTAGATAGCAATCTGATGAAGGATCCAGGGAAATGTATCTGTGTCTGAAAGGTCATGTGCAGATAATTTAATCATGGTTCTGTGTGCCCAAGCATTGCATAAGGACAAAAAAACCCATTTACATTGAATAGCATAGTGTTGTGTAACGAGACTTGGGAATCTAACGATTCTAACTAATCTAACTCACTAAAACTTTAGGGAATTTTTAATTCAGCATGTATGATTAATAGATGACGTTTCTGTTCTTTTTCTTTCTTTGGACAGTCCAGTGAGGGGACAATTATGATAATTTAGTTTTTGACTTTTCCGCTGCTTTTGTATTTTTTTTTTCTGAAAAAACGCCAGTGAGCTATCAATGAGACACAGCTCTGGAGAGGAGTCTGCCTGTGTCTGAGCAAGCAGCCTGTAGCTTAGGGCCATCTCGGGGAGATGAGAGGGAGCTTGTGTTACCTCACCTCGAATGAGCTGCTCTGGACACAGCACCACTGCATAATGCAACACAGACAGTGCATGCCTGTCACGACTCATAAGAGACATCTAGCTAGCAAGCAGCGGAATAATGCATTTCATTCTCTGGATTTCCTGTGTGCGTGTTATGCGTGTGCAGGTCACCATGCGTGCCTCTAAATTTTGGTGGCTAGCGTGAAAGATAATCTGCCTGTATGTGTGTAATGTTGTTTGGCTTACCTTTAGCTGATGTGTGTCGGCATTTATTTCTTCTCTGGTTGGCAGTATGAAAAGTCTCTGCTGGAGAAGTGCATGGAGCTGACCACAATTACTGAGAGGTTAGTTCATGTGTTATTGGAATTCATGTGACATGACATTTCCGGAACATTTGTTGAATGTCATTGCATATTTCTTAGTTGCATTTTATTTATAGTAAGCAATGTATCTTTTATGTATGTTTATTTCAGGGATAACCCCTTAAGATGTACCATCTCAGTTTCAAGGCAGAGAACAATAAGGAACCGTTTTAGGCCTGTACTTAGCTGTAAAAATACCCACTGATAATGTGCTTTGTTTTTTAATCACACCGTTAGGTGCCTCCATACCGAGGATGAATACTTTCTCAAGTCCATGAAGGAAGCCATTCATGAAATCCTCACGGATGTCAGTGATTCGTTCAGCCAAATGATTGACATGGCCCTGGCCAATGAAATTCAGGTGAGTATGGGTCTGTAGCCTGTAGTTGAGGGTTTCCATGTGTCTGTTGGTCGCAAGGAGACTAAAACAACCACTTCATCATTTGTTAACTGCAGTTTGACAGCATTATACAGGAAATGTGTTGTTAATGTAATCAGTTACACAGTCAATCAGTGACATAAACATGCATGGCCAGACGTGAGACCACACATGTGCACGTCCAGACAGACAAAGGCAAATAAACACAGACACGGTCTTCTGAAAACACCTCTCAAATGTCGGAACTTTTTTTTTTCTCCCACTGAGCAAGTGCCCTTGGTCTGTGTTTGTGGCAGATTCTGATCCGGCAGATGGAGGCGTCCGATAATGTTTACACCATTGGCAGTGCCATCAGCAACCTGCTGTCCCTCACGCAGGATGGCCCACAGCTCTGCAGCATCATTGCCAAGGTGAGCTGAGTGAGCGGCGTGTTTGTCTGCCTTCTCGCCGTGCCGCCTCCGTGCGGTAGGATCTCAAAGGCAGACACGTTTCCTGTTTACTTCCAGCCGAGCAGGCAGATGTGGCCTGTCCAAAAGTGGCTCCCCCAGATCCTTCACTTTTAGCACAATCTGGGGTTTGTGCAGTGGAAGTTCCTAGCCAGTATAACACACACGCGCGTGCACGCGCACACACACACACACAAACAGACCCAGCTGTATAAGTGTGTTCCGTTGTCGCATTCCTAGACTAACACTCTCACTCTTGGCATGGGTCCTCTCCGAGCTGACGCTTTACTGCTCCCCCGCCCAGCTACCTAACCCTGGCTATAAATAGCCTTTCTCTTAGCTGCACAGGAGATAAGCGAGGCCCATGCACCGGGCTCCGTGTCCCTCTGGCCATTAGCAGGCCTGTGCGCAGCCAAGAGCCCACTTGATAAGACTCTTCCTGGGTATACGATTATTCCCCCCTTCCCCCTCAGTGGAGACGATCAATACTAAACTAAGTCCCATTAGAGCGGGGTATTGATCACTGTGACAGGCACGCTCGGCCCTGCGGTCACTCTAGCTCCATGGCCGTCGGATACGGGAGGGCCAGCCCTGCTGCAAGAGCCGCCACAGCTGCAGACATCTGTTGACATCTGCACTCGTTTAACCCTGGAGGTTTACGTCTCTCTTCCCTCCCTCCTTTCTCTCTCTCTCTCTCATTCTCTCTCTCTTTCACTTTCTCTGTCTGCCTATCTCTCTTTTGGACCATGATTCTTCCCTTCTCTGTTAGTCTTGCCGTCTGTCGGTCTGTCTCTTGTTTTTAATATCTCCATCCCTCTCTCTCTCTCTCTCTTTCTCTTTCTCTTTCTGTGTCTGTCTTTCTGACTTTTCCTTTTGTCCCTTTGGGAGTTGTGTAATCACATGTGTTTTAAATGGCGGAGAGTCTATACACATAGTGACTCATAATGGAGGGTGTTGCAGCAGCTTCTCCTGAGCTTGTTCCTATGCATCTCCATCCTTTACCCACACTGACTACTTCCTAATGATGGCGTAGAGAAATGAAATTATATACAAAGATGCCATTTCCTTTTTTAATGAGCATATGAAAAAGGACTGGTAGCTGATGTGCTTATGTTCCCTTGTTACAGAGGAGGTCATATTTCTCTGCGGGTTGCGTTATAAATGTGTTACCGGAATAAATCTGTAAAATGGAGGTTAGAATAGGGTCACGCAGTTATGGCTCAACCTTCATTGGCCTTGTCCAGGATGTCGGGAAAGTGGGCTTGGGTTTGTCCTGCTGCCTCCAACCGGTCCAAGTGCAGGCTGAGGTCACGACGGAACGCTCCACCAAAAACAGCACCTTCATTAATGAAATTACTTGACGCTGTCAAAGGGGCAACGCTCTGGTCAGACTTGCACAATGAATTAGAGACCCGTCCATAAATAGACTGAATCTTGACAGGTTGAGGGGATCTCTTGAAGTAATCCCACCGGTAGAGCAGCTTTCATTTGATTGATTTGTCAGAGCTTCTGGATATGCATCATTTCACTAAAGAAAAGAAGGATTTGGTATCAAACTACCCACAACAGTAAGACTCCAGATTCTAGCTGAAAGCTATTTGATCATCATGCATGATTACAGAGCATTACTTTTCCAACTGCTCTGTAAGACACTGGGGAGGCTGTACAGTACACCATTAACACTCACAGATGACTGCACATCAAATTTACACTTTAAAGTGCAGTGAAAGAGTTGATTTTTAAATATTTTGTTGGAGACTCAATGAGGCTTGGATACGGTAAATGATTTTTCGCTTTGATGCGCCAAAAAAGAATAATGTTTACATCTGTTGGTGGACTGCAAACCAGTAAGCTACAGTACTTATATTACTACAGTAAATAGCACATTGAAAGAGTGTGACAACTTTTTAGTCATATCAATTGAACATCTGTGAACATCTGGTGACTCACAGAAGTCTGTGTTTAGCAAAGGGAGTGGGTGGTACTGCCATCGCTGTGTCACAACCTATTCTCTTTTTTTCTGTTTTTTCTTTCTTTCACTTTCACTGCTTTTCTGTTATTTTCACGCATAGCATGTCAATTTCAAAATGCTCTGCACACACACTCACACACACACACACACACATACACACACACACACACACACACACACACACACAGTGCATTAGGCTGAGTCCTAAATCTGTCTTTTGTAGTTTCCTTTGTTTTGGTTGCTGAAACATGACAAGATTGAGCAGTCCTGCTCCATACATACATCTATTTCATGTGTGAGCTGCCTGTTTGTTTCCCGCAGAGTGGAATCCTCTCTCTGACCCCTCTCTCTCTCTCTGGGTTGAGAAAGACTCCCTTATCCCCTCCAGAATGCACCCAGGTCCCCGCCGCCACCACCCTCTGCTTCACAACACACTGTTCACCTAACACCATCAACAAACACGCGCCCACACACACTCACACACACACACACACACACACACACACACACACATACACTGAGAAAGAGAGGAAGCGAGAAGAGAAGGGGGAAGAATTCATTTTGAACATTGATTGCACTAGTGACTGTGGCTGAGAATGTGGGTGGGAGGGAGGCTGCGCTGGTATGTGGTGAGGAGGAGGAGGAGGAGGAAGAAGAGGAGCAGGAGGAGGTTGGGTGGCTCTGTGTGTGTTTGCTGTGTGTGTTTCCAGGCTGCGCTGGTATGTGGTGAGGAGGATGAGGAGGAGGAAGAGGAGGAGGAGGAGGAGGAGGAGGAAGAGGTTGGGCGGCTCTGTGTGTGTTTGCTGGTGGAGTGGGCCGAGTAGGCAGGCAGTCAGGTGGAGTGGCTGGAGAGGAGCCACTCCAGAGCGGCTGTGCGTGGCCTTATCAGGAAAGGAACCCGTGTCAGCTGGGATAATGGGACTGATTGGGGATAATGGCCGTAGTTACCTGGGCTCCTGGGGCATTACAGATCTCTATTTTGCGTGTGTAATTCACTCAGAAAAATGTGGAGTGGAGATTCTTGGTAAACATTTTTCCCGCACCACAGCGTGTTTGCGTCCGCTGATGTTTTGATGTTTATTTTGACTGCAGTTATCACCAAATAAGTCCGTGACGTGGGCTGGACTGGACTAATAATCATGTCTTCGAAACACTCCAATGATACACAGTAGTTGCAAAGATTGGATTAGATTAGATTACCCTAAATTGGGCAGAGAAATTGAGATGATGTGACTCACAGGTGTATGTGTGAATATAACTCATTCTGTGTGTGTGTGTGTGTGTGTGTGTGTGTGTGTGTTGACAGGAGGGTGCTGTGGTGGTCCTTTTTAAGATCTGCAGGCAGGACTGCTTCAGCAGTCTCTATGCTCAGGCGCTTCGGACAGTGGCCTCAATCTGCTGTGTGGAGGAAGGCATTAACCAACTGGAGAAGGTGTGGTACACACACATACACACGCACACACACACACACACACACATCCACTCTCTCTTTCTCTCTCACACACATATACATACACAAAACACTCACTCTCTCTCTCTTTCTCTCTCACACATACACATACACAAACAATACCTTTTAAACTTTCCCTTGTATGGGCCAGACGGCAGTGTTTGCACTGCTTTCGGGAAATGTTAAGCACCACTG
Source organism: Limnothrissa miodon (assembly GCA_017657215.1). Lineage (NCBI taxonomy): Eukaryota > Metazoa > Chordata > Actinopteri > Clupeiformes > Clupeidae > Limnothrissa > Limnothrissa miodon. Next base: position 866,135 of record JAGFZM010000092.1, on the reverse strand, counting down.
GGCAGGTGAGGCCAGACTCCCTTTGTGGCCACACACACACACGCACCCACCCACACACACACACACACACACCCACACACACACACACACACACACACACACACACACACACACACAGACAGACAGACAACAGTGGAATTTATTTTCACAGCTGAAAACATGCTAACAGTGGGAAAGGGCTGGAACGCCAGTGCCTGAAAAACATGACTAGGTTAGGGCACTGAAAGATGTGCTGGACAAAAGGAAGATTGTTTCTCTGTCATTTTCACACACAAGCTCATACTGTACTCTCTCTCTCTTTCTCTCTCTCTTTTTTCTCTCTGACCTTTCTCTCACTCACTAACCGCTTAAACTAAACAGTTTATAATTCAAGCGCGGTTACAGTAATTGGATGATTACTAGTGTGTGAAACGTTGAGCAGAATCTGGTCCTGTGGAGCCCAAGTGATGTTCCACCATCCATTCCCACCAACTGTAGAGGAAGGCACACAAAAGTGTGGCGGAACATTCCAGAAGCAAAACAAGCGAGTTCTTCTGAGCTCTTCGCAACTCACTAGTGGTTGTTGTTGTTGCCCAACAGCTGCATATGCTGCGAGCGGAGCTGAGCTGAGCGGAGCAGCCAGGTGTAGCGTGTGAGAGAGGGATAATGATCCGAGCCAGGCTGGAGACGCAGCCTCAGGAGGCACTGCCACACAAACGTCTGAGCGGCAGCCAGAGACGCTCCAAGCTTCACTTACTCGTCACTGTCATCAAAAGTGTCACCGGCACTCCCACAAATGTTCTATATATATTCTATATATTGTCTGTAGGGTGTTGGGTAGGGGTTTTATACATTGGCGTTGTCTCCCCATGTCTTTCATCTTTGGCTGAGCGTACCCAGGGTTAGGCTTCTTAGCATGTTATGCACACACCACCCCAACCCCAGAGCAGAGTTATTGTATGATCGAACAGGAAAGTTTAAGACAAAGCAGTGGGAGGTTATCCGAGTTGACTGTATTTCCATGAAAATAAGGAGGGAAGGGAGGGCGAGGTCGACGCACTCATATGCGTCACTACCGATCAACTCCATCTTTTGGGCTCTGCCCGCCAGCTGACGTACTGAAAGCCACTGACTGAATTTAATTCAGTGAGTATCCCGGACCCGTCTACAGTCCGCTGACTGGGTTACACTCTACGCCTGCAGCCAGTCAACACGGACTATTATTTATTGTTTTAGAATGTTATGCTCTCCAGTCACACAAACATTACTAGTCTACATAGAAATCATTTCAAAAAGTGTGTTTAAAATAATTTAGGCTTACTTGAGAATTAATTTTACTCTTTATCGTCATCAATAGTAAATATTGATAATTATTATTACTATATAGGACCTAGTAATTTCATACTCAGTTATTTAATATGTTACAGCATGTGTTTTTGTCAAATAATTGTACAATGTGCATTGTATCATTATATTTATTTTACTCAGCTGCATATTTGCACTGCAAAACATACCAAAAAATACTGATACTTAAAAGGAAATTATTTCAATGTATCAACTTGGTATTTGTGTAATTAACTACCAGTATATTCACCACACACATACAGTCCTTTTTAACAATTAGAACAGCACCTTTTTGTTTCTGTTTGCTTCTATTATTCAGAGAAATATGAGCCATTATGAGCCATTGTAGGGATGCTATCAAGAGATTTTTTAAACATATATTGTTAATTTCGTTAACATGGTCATGGAAAATTCTTTGATATAAAAATGTGCATTTAAATTTTATTAGCAGTTTTTAAAGCAGTTGACCCAGTGATGGCTCATAGCACACAGCAAATTACTGCACTCAAGCGGGTAATAATTTATGCAACAGTGCCCCCCTGTGGACAGAATAGAACCAAACAAACACACACACATATACACACACACACACAGACACACTCACAAACGCACTCAGACACAGACACACTCACACACACACACACACACACACACACACACACACATACACACACACACACACTCACAAACGCACTCACACACAAACGCACACACACACAGACAGCTGGAAATACACACACTTACAGACACACACACACACACACACACACACACACACACACACACACATGGTTGGTTGGTGTGAGGCCCTATAAGCGTTTTTCTCAGTTTCTCACCCCCTGCAGCAGATGCAGATGCAGCGCAGTGGTGCAGCAGAGTGCTAATAACATGGACTTTATTGGGCTGCTCCACACTCTCTCTTGCCATATTACAAGACAATTAAAGCCGCTGGATGTTTGCCCGTGAGGTGATGCTCAGCACTCCCTGCACCCACAATAAAGAAATAACTAAGGTGCATGATCTAAAAATAGCCCAACGAGGGGTGTGGGCTTTTACTGGGGGTCAGGGAGGCTGAGGGGCCTCCTGTGCTTTACTTATGGAGTCTCTGATGCTGGACAGCTCCAGCTTTCAGCTTCAGTTGGTGGCTATAAGGACATTTACTTTTTGTAAATGTGTGTGTGTTTGTAAATCTGTATTAATGTATTAACAGAGCACTTTATACTCCTATGAACACTGAAAGATCCTTACAGCCAAAATATTATTTTAAGGTACTAAAAGGTCTTTTGTGTTGCTAGAATAGAGCACTTTTTACTCCAATGAGCACTCAAGATGTCTTAGGGTGTATAAGGCTCACTTCCATACACTCACTGGGAGGAATTAGAGGCTCAGTAGCTCGCTGGGATCAGGCAAAGTGGGGCTCAAACCTGCAACCTTCCAGTTGTCGCATGGAACCTCTTACGAGTGTGTCACTATCTCCCTGTGTGTGTGTGTGTGTGTGTATGTGTGTCTGCGTGCATGTGTGCACGTGAGTGTGTGTATGCGTGTGTGTGTGTGCGTGTGTACATGTGTGCCTGTGTATGTGTGTGTGTGTCTGAGCAGGTAGACGGGATCCTGTGCCTGGCAGACATCCTGACAGACGAGTCGTGTGCGGAGGCGGCTCGTGCGGAGGCGGCAGCCGTAGTGGCCCAGATCACCTCCCCCCATCACACCTCCACCCAGCACCTGGCCAGCTTCCTGGAGAGCATGCAGGACATCGTCACGGCCCTCATCAGTCAGTACTACACCACACCTCACCACACACACGCACACACACAGACACAGACACACAAACACACGCACGCACGCACACAAATACACACACATACACATACACATACACAAACACAACACACACACACATGCACGCACATACTGTACACACACGCACACACACACGCACACACACACACACACACTGTGCCTGTGGGAGGCTAATGGTCTTAATGGTCTTAAGAGCAAAGTGAGCATTTGGCACTGTACTGTACAGTGACAGCATCATTTCATTCACTTAAACCATTTGCATTTTAAACACATTACAGTTGTTGTGGTTGAATAGTACACACTCATCAGACATTTTTGAGTGTGTGTGTGTGTGTGGAGGGAGGGGGGGTGAATCTGTTGCGATCGTGTGTGTACCCTTGCTCTTTGTTATTTTCTATACTCAGTATGTTTGCACACATACAGTACATGACGTGTGTGTGTGTGTGTGTGTGTGTGTGTGTGTGTGTGTGTGTCTGTGTGTGTGTGTGCGAACTGATTCGATGTTGTGGTTGTGTCTGTGCTCCCGCAGAGCTGTGTGAGAGCGCCTCCTGTGGAGAGGTGTTCCTGCTGGCCTCAGCGGCGCTGGCTAACATCACCTTCTTCGACAGCATGGCCTGCGAGATCCTCCTGCAGCTCAGCGCAATTCACATCCTCCTGCAAGCCTGCTGCGACCGCCAGAGGGTGGACACGCCTTACTCCAAAGACCAGGTGCAGCAGTCACATACTCTCTCTCTGTTTCTCTCTCTCTCTCTCTCTCTCTCTCTCTCTCTCACACACACACACATTTTACTTCTTTATTTGTGTCCACAATTCATAATAAATATACACAAGGACACAAATGTAACAGTTGCACACAGTCACACACACACACACACACACACACACACACACACACACACACACAATCTCTTCTCTCTTCTTCTTCTCTTGCTCTTTGTCTCTTACTCTCTCAATTTCACACATTCTCAAACATTTTGGTCATCTCAATGACAATGCTTGTACGATAAGTCCAAAAACAATTCCATTGTTGTTTGTGAAGGTTGTGACCATCTTGGCGAATCTGTCTGTGCTGGAGCAGTGTGCCACAGAGGTCTTGCAGGAGAAAGGTGTGTGTTTAGAAAGGCTCTGACAACAGCCAGCATGTGTCATTATAGATAAGGTGTATTTCACTGCTTAACTTTTATTTTTCCCAATTTTTCAAAATTTTCACATTCGTTAAACAAACACACAGTACATACACCCATACATACATACATACATACACACATACATACATACACACATACATACATACATACACACATACATTCATACATACATACATACACACATACAGTGTACATTCATACATACATACATACATACATACATACATACATACATACTGTACATACATACAGACAAGTCTATAAATGTCACACTTAAAGCTCTAACACTATATGCTGCAATACAATCTACAATAGATAATAACATGTTGCAAATTGATAATACCATGTTTGCACACGCTAATTACTTTGAAGAAGTTTTTTACCTACTGCATATGAAAGGTGTTATTTCAGACCAGCTAGATCCTTCATTTGTAATCTGACTGCTATCATATGTGTAGTTACCAGTGTCATACCAGTCATCTGGAGCTCCCCCACACCTGTTCACACACACACACACACACACACCTCTGCCTTCACACACTGTTCCCACTGTCAGCCAACTGTCCTCTGCTAAAGCTTGTGTTTACAAGGAAAATAACTAAGCAGTAAATAGCCTGCAATTCTGGTGCTAACCACAAGAGGGCAATAAGAAGTTGTTTAATTCTCACACAGTATCACAAAGTTCCATTACTTTACAAGTGGGTTACAAAACCTGTTTTTTTTTTGTGACGGGTGGCTTTGTTTATATACGGTACATTGTATTTTTTGCATTGTATGCAACCCCCTTATCTGGAAACTAGAGTGACTCCATCATGCATTAGATAACATGAGATAATATTAGATAACATAAACATTAGATAACATACATTAGACAACTCTTGTGTATGTGTGCTGTGCTCTGTGTATGTATGGGTGTTTAGGGATTCCTAAATGGGATGTATATATGATGCTGGTGTATGCTGTGTGTAATGTGTGTGTGTGTGTGTGTGTGGTGTAATGCTGGTGTATAGTATGTGTAATGTGTGTGTGTGTGTGTATTGCAGGGATTGAGCGTCTGTTGCTGCTGCTGGGGGAGAAGCCCAGCTCGTCCAGCCCATCTGAGGGGGCTGCTTGTGAGCGTGTGCAGCAGAAGGCCGCAGTCACGTTGGCCCGACTCAGCAGAGACCCTGAGGTGGCTCAGACAGCCATCCAGCTACAGGGTAGGTACACACACACACACACACACACGCACACACACATATACACACACGTTTGAAACAAAGACCACTTGAAAAAATAAATAAGAGAATTTGAGGTGAAGCGTTGACAAGAATTATCCATATTTCTATACATACTATCTATATTACAAGAATGATCTATATTATCTATACTTCTAACACTTGTAAAATAAAGCTTCAGTTGCTAATGAAGCAGAGCAAGAGGAAGCTGGCTCCCAGTGAGGCACTGCTTAAGCCTGAGAAGATAAGCACATGTCTATTTGTTTTAAAGACCCACTAAGCAACATTTTTCAGTTAATTAATCTGTTTCATACTGTTTAGGATGCTAACATGAGTCATTACACAAACGAACGGTGTAGAATGCGCCACTGTGGCCTACAACGGTAGACACAGCATTTGCAAAGTTCAACAGCAGCGGTCCGCCTCCAATAGAATACAATGCAATACAGCGGTCTTTAGAGGGAGCTTGTGAGAGAAAAAAAACAGAACGTTGCTGAGCCTTGCTTTAAAGGCTGTGGCTTTGCCCTGTGATGATGAACGATTCAATAAAACAACGTCATGATGAACTTGGCAGAGATTGGCTTGAGCTGCCCAGTGGGTTGACCAAGATTAGTTAACCTGGCAGCTGAACATCCGTGACAGATTCACATCTCATCTCTTGATTTTCAAGTGGATCATTAAACCTTCTTTTTGGGAACTTTGATGGTAACTCGGATGTAACTTTTTAAACCACACAGTTGGACTCATTGATCATTTGACATTTTAATGTTTGGTACCTTGCTGACAAGATGACTAAGAACATCATGTGATCCACTTGATTGATTGGCAAACAGCAGACATTTCTTGAAATACCCTAAAAAAGGCCAAGTTGGCCGAAACGCGTAGGCATGTTTTATAGCCTAATAAACAATTTAATTGCATAAATCTTGAGTGCCTCGCAATTATTTTACTTTTTATAAATCTGAAATCCCTAATCCGAAGAGCACCAAGAAAAAAAGATTTACACCCTGCAGCACTCCTTACACCATTTTTTTCTTGATTCAAGTTGGATGCTGATTGATTGTACAGTAGCTGCATTAGGCGATGTTCCTTATTATTAATCTGTCAGTACACAATGTGTAATGCTCTGACACAACATAAAAATCTACTATTTGTGTATTAAAATAATGATTATAAGATTGGTGTCTGCTATTTGAGTATTGAAATAATGAATATAAGATTGGTGTCTTTATATCATAATTCTATAAGTCAAGTAAATACCTTCAGATGAAGGAGCCAACACCCTCACTCACAATATTTCCTCCATCTCTGTCCCCAGCTGTGCCTCGTCTCATTGAGCTGTGCCGTTCTCCAGCGGAGAGGAACAACAGCGACTCGGTGCTTGTAGCCTGCCTGGTAGGTTAGCAGGGTCCACCACCGCTTAAGCACTTGCTAGTGGCCCCTCAACTTCCCCCTTCTCTCTCCTGGTTCTGTTTGAGAGACCTAGCCTTTGATTCACCCATTGTTCCCTGTGGACACAGGCATCAGGCATTCCCAGAGTGCAGGGTCCAACCTTAGTCTCATTAATTAGGGGATCTGTCTTCAGGGTGACACTTGAATGGCCCATTTGTCCATCAGAGGCCCTGCATAACTGATAGCATAATTTGCCTTCAAATTCAAAGGGTGTTGCATTTAAATGTTCACACTTCATCAATATTCTATATTCTGCCCTCCCATCTCAGAACCCAGACTTGTGTTTGATATGGTAAGACTCTATACTATGCTGTTAAGTATGGCAGGCCAGAGTGGCCTGTGTAGCCTAATTAGTCAGTTTCAGAGGCTTTTACACATATGAAAAGAAGGTTTCTCCAAGAAACCAGTACTTCATCTTGTAGGTTTTCAAAGTAACAGTAGGTTGTACAATTACTGTACCTTCATTATTTAGGGATCATCAGATATCAGATGTTTTTTTCATGTGTATGAATGTGTGTGTGTGTTTGTGTGTAAATGTGTGTGTGTGTGTGTGTCCAGGCCGCACTGAGGCGTTTAGCGGCGGGCTGTCCTGACAGTATCGAGCCATCAGACCACCAGCAGCTGATCAAGCCCAGGCTGGTTGACTCCTTCCTGCTCTGCTCCAACATGGAGGAAAGCTTTGTGTGAGAGGCCACTTCAATGGACCTCCCAGCCCTCTCTGCTATGTCTGCTAGCACCCGATTGGGGCTGTGATCAAAAGGAATGTGCTCCTTAAAATAACGTGTTAAGATAATGTATTATAGCAACGCTTTGTTCATGTGTCCTTTTTATTTAAAGAAAGATTATTATCGACGTGGCATGCAGAAAATAAAGCAAAATTTTATGCAGCATCGTAAAGTCTGGTATGCCAGAGTTTTTGTGTTTGAATTTGCTTTGATCCTATCCTCTTCAATACAAATGATCCACACGAGAGGCAACCACAGAGAGGGGGTCACTAACAGTGTTGACTGCACACATGTTCAAACACATATGGATTCTCCAGAGGAAGAGACAGCAGCCTCAACAAGAGAAAACAACTAGACCAAAGTCATATATCACAGACACATACGCACACACACACTCACACACACTGGGCATTTTGATCTTAAATGCATTTTAGCAGTGGTACTAATTAGATAAATCATTGTAATATCTAAAATCGTGTAGATCTACAAGTACAACATTGATAGTCTTGGTCCTGTATTGCATCTCTGAGGGACATTGTTACATTTCTGTCTGTTTTATTATGCACAAAGTGGACGAACAAAGCTTTTGTCTGAGGCTGAGAGAACAAGAGAGGGAGGAAGTGTCCAGACTTGAAGAGAGAGTCTGATACAAGGCACAGAAAGAGTGTTGCACAGACCACCCCAGCCTTTGAACTGGCAGGTCAGGAATCATTCCTCACACCACTGGGATGCTCTGAATCCAGGCTCCTGGTCCCCACTGTGGGAGAGGCTGTGGCACATTTGTCCTTTATGTTGCCTTGAGTTTGATGCAAAGGATCTCTCAGGTTTCACCCCCCCTCTTTCCTCTCGCGTCCTCCGTTGGGATGCGCCTCGCTTTCTTCTTGTCTCCACTCTTACCATCAGCCTTGTTACTACTCCATACCACTCCATTCTGTCAGGCAAGTTGAGTTTGTCTGTGTGTGTGTGTGTGTGTGTGTGCAAGGTCCTGGGCAGAGGCCATGTGCTCTTTGCTTATTGCTCTGAGGCAATGCTGGATGTAACCAAGGAGGATTTGCACCTCCAGACCCACTTATGAAATATGCAGGGAAAGAAAGGGGATTGGAAGGAGATGGGTTCCTTCAACTGAACCTCGTCTCTAGTTGTTCTATTCCTCCACAGTAGCCCATGGCCATTAAAACCCCCTTTAAAGGCTGTTAGTTATCTCTCTAGCTACAATACCTTGCTCCAGAACTCCCATTGCTTTCCGAGAGCCAATCTTTTCTTTCCTTTCTTGTAAGGTTTCAAACTTTGGGCTTGTACAAACCCAACTCCAAAAAGTTGGGTGAAAAATTGGGGAAGATTTCAATTAAAACAAAGACATTTTGCTGATCTTAAATTGAAAAAGATAATAAATATTATAATTTTATACTGGACAGTATATGATGGTTGGAAGAAATCAAGGGTTATTTGTGATTGTTATAATCGTTTTGCTAGTTTTTATGCTAGTAATTATCCTACATCTCCGAATAAATGCAGAGCATTTTTACAGTACATCAAATGCAGTCTGTGTGCATTGCACCTGAACCCGATAAGTAAAACTAAAGTATGTGCTAATATGGCTGGATCTGTCGTAGTAGGGGATCAGTATCAGTGCCTTTACTGCTGACGCAAGCAGCTAGTTTAATGGCATGCTAAAATCGGAATGGGGCATAATGTTTCTTTAGCACCACTGTTGGATGCAGTGAAAAATTGTGATATTAAACTCATGACAGAGCTGAAAAACAAATACTCCAAAGTCTTTATTTTACTCCAGGAAGAGACCATTTAGTTTGTTGCACAGGTAGGATGAAAGTGAAATCAAGTTTGTCTGTGTGTGTGTGTGTGTGTGTGTGTGTGTGTGTGTGTAAATGTAGTTAAAGTGATTTAGTTTAATTTTTAAAAACACATAAAGTGTGGCTAATGTTAACGCTGCCACATCCACATACACTATGCCATTACATAAATAGGCCACTTCTGTTTGAATGCTGCACTGTGGCATCTCTTATTTGACAACCAATTAAGGAATTAAACATTTATTTACAAATTGTCATCCTGGGCTTTGGTAATAGCCGTGTGCAAGCCCTGTGCTGTTTTAATTGTGGATCTACAACCCAACACTGCTGAGGGTCTATTGAAACTAATATTTCAGCGGTCACGGTTAGGCTGGCAGAAAAGAGAGAAAATTAGAGGGCTAAAAGCCAATGAGGACTAATTAGTTTGTGACACTCGGCCCAGTGTTCACATGACTAATTATTATCATCATTGTGTGTGCTGTCAGCACCCGTCACACTGAGTCTATTTGGGGGAAATAAAAAGTGGAAACTCACTTATAAAGGGTGGGGGTTGGGGTGGAGGAGGAAGGGGAGAGACGGGCGGCGGGGTCTGAAGAACCTTTTCTGTAGTTTCCTTCAGTCTGAGACTTCTTTCAAATGGAGAGCATTCAGTATCATGATTAACCAGAAATTTATTATTTATAACTTCCACCTTTCAACGCACATCCATGTGTGTGTGACTGATTTAGTCATATAGGGAGCACAAATACATCCCCACCTAAAAAAGGCAATAAGGACAAAGATGTAGTTCTAAAGTTGACTAGCAATTAGCAGGCTCTACAGACTAAAGAGATCTATAGAGGAATAGAAAATTACTTGTACAGTATTAAAGTGCCAATCCTAACCTAACCTTTCGCCATTGCGCCATCATTCTGCTGGGAGCTCAGCCAAGTACTGTAGGCTGGGCTCCTGTGTTCTTTGTGTTTGTTCTTGCAACTGTTTGATCACCGACAGCATGTCCACTCTATTTATTCCTCCATGACCCTGACCTCGACCAGTAGAACAGTCTGGAACAGTCAGCGGTTGGTGAACCTCTTTCGCTGATCTAGTCTATTGAAAACTATTATGTCTATCTTGTTCTAAATGAATATTAAAATGCTGTCATGACAATAAATTAATTCAACCTTATTATTAGCATCCAAATACATCTTTAGTAACAGCGGTTTGACTGCAGATGGATGGAGGTGGCTAAGTGTAAATTTACAAACTGTAAATAAGCAACCAATCCAACCCAACCAAGATATACGTCAGGTTATACCACAGAGGCAGAATTACAATGTTTCTCAAATGTTTCAATGTTTCACTATTTTGCTTTAAACACTTCTATGTCTAACTGTGTGTTGCATAGCAATTATAAGAGGCTGCTGATCTTGTCTTGACTTTTTGCTAGATATCGGTCATCTGTCTTTTGAATAATGGCTTCATGAAAGTCAAGTGAGTGCTGATATTGTACTGAAAAATGTCTATTTATGGTCATTGCAAAATCTACTAGGATCAGAAGTTCAGAAAAAGGAGCTGAAATAAAAACACTGTGGCTGAAGCATAACTCAAAATGACACATTAATTATTTTTGTTTTTATAGCAGCAGGTCCCCAATACAATCCATAATTCTCCTAGTTTTTCTTTTTTTCATTTAGATATCAGTGCAATTAAATGTAGCTCCAGTAAAAAAGTAGCTACAACTGCAAAGGCATCTATACGTTGCTATTGTTTTAGAGAAGGCTCAAGATTCAGTTGTAGATATTTGATCATTTTCTTCAACATGTTGCAAATGTAGACAATGCAAACGTTTGTAATGCATGTAGGCTGTGTCTCTTGGAAAGAAGAGAGTTTAAATGTGGCAGGACAAGAATTTTTTTTTTTTTTATGAAGTCCCTTATCTGAAGCCTACTGTATGTCTTTTCTCATATTTCTTCAAATAGAGGATGAAAACACAGAGAAAGTGGCTTATTGTGGGGCTCTTGAACCACTTACATTTGCAGCTCTAAATATCATACAGAACAAAAAAAAATCATGTTGACATTGCCTGATGATTTTACAAATTTGTCAGGAGTCAGACAAATGGCTCTGCCTTTGCCTACCCGTTAGTGTGATAAAAGTGAATGCCTAATTAAGCTTTAGACTGTAATCGCTTGCAGACATTACTTTTATTTGAAGATGAAATGATTGGAATCAACTTCAAACTGAAGGTCAGACCCCTACATATTTAATGAAAACTCTGAAAAGCAGCTCAATTAGAGGAGTTTTTTTTCTGTGCTTCTCTCCAGGGGATTAATTGCTGAATAAAAGCAACAGCAACAGTCTGGGTGGGTGATGGGCTCTAAAAATAAAATAAAAAATTCTAGAAGGCTACAACTGGTGTATGGATTATCCTATTTGACTTATATATTTACCGGCCATTTTTCTTTACCAGTCACTGAAAAAAACAGATAGGCTAGGTTTGTATATGTTTAGATATGCTGGGAAGTTTGTGTAGGCTACACCTTTCACATGTCATGGCACGGATTCCCTGACAAAAGTAATCTGATTTGAATACCGATAAAGGTAGCCTACTGAACAAAAAAAGCCCAAAATATCTTCCCTATTTGCTCAAGGTATTTCTAGTTTTATTGTGGTGTCGCCTAATATTTTTGTAGGCTACCACAAACTACCACAAACAGAACAGGGAGGAGGGCAAAGGGTCAAAGGCAGGGGCCATTGAATTGCAGGGGAAGTCCACTCACGAAAATTTTGAATTTTTCTTTTTTTGTCTGTCAATAGGTGACAGCGTCGACATCCAAATCTCGATGTGAACCTGTTGTAGGCTATAATAGGCCTACTAAAGGTGGCCCTGATGATGTCATATTTCAGCAGCCTGCCAATGGTGAGAAGCCCAATTCGCAAACGATAATTTTACCCATAGTGAGTCACCTAGCTGATGTGATTTTCCTTTAGCCATCCGACAAGACAAGTGATTTCTGCGTTTCTTAAAAACATTAGTGGAAACGCTGGGATAGCATTAGGCCAAAGTTTTCTTTGCAAAATAATTTAGGCTACTTTAGGTGCGTCTCCGTAAAGGAGATGTAACAAATCATGACCTAAACCAAAAAAAGCTTGAGCCTGCAAAACCTGTAAATCATACTGTGAAGCGAAGGTCAGCAGAATAAAGACACTGAGATCTACCAGAGGAGCCACAACCTGTACAAAGTCATGGTACTAATAAAGGCCTGGCATTGGGTATTAAACTTGCCCACGCATTGCAAAGAAGCTTCTCATTAACAATGATAGCCAATCATCCACACAACACCTAATGGTAACAACATTTTTTGTCAATTTTAGTTAAATAACTAAAAACTGGGCTAATCGTTGTGGCCTATTCCTAGCAACACCCTGGAGTTTAGAACCACTAACCAACGTACTTGGATACAAGGAATATCTGGCCATTAATGCGGAGGACCCTTCTATACATTGAACTGCTTTATTGAAACGGCAGTTTTGTTTTTATACAGTATTACTTCAGAATACTACGGTATTACTTCATAAATACAATGTTTTGGACACTACAAGCTCATTCAGAAAAAAATACCACAAAGATACAGCAAAAATCTTGCATTATTGCAGAAAAACTGCAGCTTTCTTTGTAACTTGATGCAGGATTTTATCGTTTTATCGTATCGACGCTCTGTTAGGAAGAAACATTTGCCTTACACAAAATTGAACATCATCCCTGACACCCCTGCTTGTCTGGCAGTCATTGGCTAGTGCCAAAAATATTTCACTGCTGTGTGGGAAAAAGTTAGCCATTCTTTTGTCCTGTGGTAATGACTGCTAAATATTATTAGCACAGAACTCTTCACTTTATACATGATTGAAATGAGCAATGAGATGGCAGAACATGTCAAGAATTTTCTTTTTTTAAAGGTGAGATGAGAGAATGTCTTTTTCCAGATTCCTTCCCTTCAGAAAGAGTGCCATTAGGATAACAAAACAACAATTCTGATTTTGCAAGCATTGGAACACAAAAAAAAGTGAAATGTATTACTGTAATGTACATGTATTAATGAAATATAGCCTAACACACACAGGGTAACATGTGAAAAAGGTTTGATTCTGATTAGCTTTGTTTCCAGAGAAGCAACCTCATGTCTTATGCTTTGTACTGATCAAGCGTGACCCGAAGTCCACTGCAGAGAAGTGTGTCCTGTGTCAAGAACAAGTTATAAAAGTAAGAAGGACCCTTCCTCCATAAAGGGCATTATGCCACTTGTTGTGCGCAAAAGGTTAATATGTAATCTTTGGTCATAGGTTAAGCCGGGAGATGCCCAGAAGAACATTGCACTTTGATAAGCTGTCAGAATAGACAGGCTCTGGTAACTAAAGCAATTCTGCTGCTGCGCTAGCTAGCTAAAGAAGTGGAGTAGCTTTGCAGGAATGGAGAGCACCTGTTTAACTGAGACAAATGGGCTTCTTCATCTGAACATAAGCGTCCAGGGGGAGGATCCCCAGCATGGCATCATGGAGCTGCTGAAGACTCTTCGTCCTCACTGGAGGGCAGAGGACATCATGACAAAGGCAGGTTGGATGGGCTCATATGAACAGCAGATTTCACTGTCTGTAGTCAGCCCGCTCAGTGACCCTGCAGAGCCACTGTCATGTGTATTATTGTGTCAAGATAATGTGTCCATAATAATGTGTAAATATGTAAGGGATGGTTAAGGTAACATGCTGTATACAGTACATAAGGTTTGGTGTCGGTGACATACTGTATATTTTCATTACATATTTATAAATTATATATCACATTTAGCTATTTTGTCACATGTAACAATATCACATTTTAAGAAATGATTACAGCAAAATTATTACAGTTTTTAGCCATAGTATATCTTCATGGGATCAGTGATATACAAGGACGTGAGTATATATGACTTTGAACTCAACTTTATCAGTCTGTGTGGTGCTGATCAAATAGACTTGGTTAAAAATATATATGATGTCAACACTGAGCCTGGGAATCCTTCCACACAAAACCAATAGACATTTTCTCCACATCATGGAAAAGAAATCGAATATACTTGCTGCCGCTTCTGTCTCTTCTTGCTTTGATTCACTTCAATTGTTTACACTGTTAGCCTGACACTGATGACAAAGGCTTTTACAGTTTGATCACAAATTCGTGTGCCGGCTGCAATGTATTTGTTTTTACAAGGCTCAAGAAATGAATCCATAAATACTTTATCAAAGGTCAAAGTGCCATGTTTGCAGATGTCAGTGTGTGTCATTCTATTCTTTGTTTTTGAACTCTCTCAATGGCATGGACAGAGTATGGAAGATATGTCCACAGAAGAAAAATAATACATCAGAAAAATAAAACAAATATTACCCACTGATATGATCAAGAAACTCAAACATAAAAACAGGACACATAGCCAAGGAAACATATTTTTAAAAAATGTTAAACCTCAGAGCACTTTGATTCTTTTTATATATATATCTCATTTTTATATATATATATATAATATATATATTTTATATTTTGTATATATATATATATTTATATATATATCTCATTCAGTTTTTAATCTAAATTAATTTTTTACATACAAAATGCTTGAAGAAGCTTATTTGATTTGATCTACTCATATTTGTGTAGGTTTTTACAGAAGGCATCACCAACCAATTGATAGGCTGTTACACAGGCTGTCCGCGGACCTCGGATGTGGTGCTGGTACGAGTGTACGGCAACATGACAGAGCTCTATCTGAACCGACACAAAGAGATGCAGATGTTTCAAATACTACACGAGCGTGGCTGTGGACCCAAACTGTACTGTAGCTTTGAAAACGGCATTTGTTACGAGTTTCTGCAAGGCGCGGTGCTGGACGACTCACTGCTGAGACAGCCTGTCATCTACAGGTAGGACCCGATGAGTCATGGCTCTAAGGCATCACGTTGACTTGAACTCTCTTAGAAGTTGTGTATAGGCTTTTCACACATTGTGTGCATTATGGATGAATTGTGAGGCTTTTCAGATCTGCTCTAACCCTAGCTTTGTAATGTGGGATGCAGTGCTGTCTTAATAAATCTCCAGTACTGGCTGCAGAGTAGAACTCTGTATCGCATGATCAAATCTTTGGGCTTTCATTTGTATTTCCCAAGATAAACTCCATAAGAGGGGTGTCATGGTCAGAAATATTGAGTCCATTTTAAGGGCTATTGGTCCCTGCCCAAAAACTGAAGCAGACATCTAAATGAAGGAGGACGCTGGATCATGGGAACTGCCAGCTATCTCTGCACAAAGAGTCATGGCTGCACTTTGTGTCTTTTTTTGTCTTGTTTGAGACACTGAGGACAACAGAGGCCTGACAAAGAGCAGAACCACAGCAAGACAAGCCTTAGTTCTCAGGAAGAAAACTTGTTTTCAAGCAGAGGTCACCTAACAAATGAGAGCGAGGGGTCACCCTGCAGACTGTCTGTGGGCCAATGAGGAGAGGAAGTGTCCATATTGAGCTCCAGACCAGACCCTGCTCACATCTGTCAGCCAGTCTGATCAGAGAGAGAGAGAGAGAGAGAAAGTGCTCAGTTTTGAGATTTCAGCATTTTTCCCCCCAGAGGTCAATGATGTCCGAAATTAAACTGGCACTCAAAACTGTACACTTCATTTCTCAGTGTATGCATTGTCTGCCTAAAACTGCGTTTCTGTGCAGATGTCAGGGACATTAAATAAAACTTTGTTTGTTTCTTTCTGTTACGAATGTGCAGACTAATTGCCAAAGAGATGGCAAAGATCCACAGCATAAAGCCGCCAAGGACCAGCAGCTCTCCCCCTCAGCCGGTCCTCTGGACAAAAATGTCCCAGTTCCTCCAGCTCGTCCAGGAGGCTGAAAATGAGGCGCCAATCCTGAGGTGGGTCAAGCCGCATCATAACTCATCAGAGTACATTGCCAACACATTTATAGTAAGCAGACACCGGTGTCATGTGCAGATAGGGTGTGATAGTCATTTGGACAGTGGACAGTAGATGTAGATGCGGGGCTGACAGTTTCTACTGTCATGCTGAGAGGTCACGGCATCAGAGATGATAGCGCGCTCTGAGATGAGACGCTACAAAGGGCCAGAGGCATTAACCAACTTCCTGTGAGCCGCACCGGCTTATCGGTCAAACATTTACTCTTGTTTACTTTATCTGCTTTAAGTCGGAAGTTCAGAGGGACGGGAGGAGTGTAGCGTGGCATCTGCTTTTGCTCCTTTTAACTTGGGGATGAAGTGGAGTCACTTGAGCTTCCTCTAGGTGAAGGAGTGATCACATTACCCACACAGACAGTGAGTTCACTGACATTAACACAAGATACTGGACTTATTTTAACATATTTACAGTAAGAAGCTGGAACAGACAAATACAACCGTCCCACTCTTGATATACTCTTAATGTATAGTCGTGGGTTTTATAAAAATGCATAATTTGAAAGAAAGTATGTCATTAAAAATCATAAATCATTGGTCCACCACTCTATAAGAC
This sequence comes from Limnothrissa miodon, assembly GCA_017657215.1. Taxonomy (NCBI): domain Eukaryota; kingdom Metazoa; phylum Chordata; class Actinopteri; order Clupeiformes; family Clupeidae; genus Limnothrissa; species Limnothrissa miodon. The sequence continues at coordinate 849,122 of JAGFZM010000092.1, read as the reverse complement.
TGTGACACAGTTGACCAATATGCTCTGTTACTGGAGCCGAAGAGGCAGGAGCTGAAATAGCTCACTGTCTCCAGCAGTGACATGCTCCCCTGGAGGTGCAGCGCACTGGCTTCTCCAATAGATGGCAGTGGGCTGCAAGGCACCGCAACAGCATTGCTCACACTAATCTCTGCATCTTCATCAGCAGTACAAAACAATATTTAGCGTGTCAGCATGTCTGCCATTGAATCCTTTCTGGGATTGTAGTTTAAAAAAAAATCACAACGTTAGCAAAGTTTTGTGAGTGAGTGAACATGTGCTTATTGAAAAGGCAGCACCTGCCCAAAGAATACAACAACGGACCCCCTGCTGGTCTCCCGAGTGTGCAGCTGCAGAGAGCCATGCTCATACATTCATCTCAGCATTCAAAGCCAATGAGACATACATCCCACTGCTCACTTTAAGGCTGCCATCTTAATAGAAATGACTTCCTTAGACACAAGGATGCACTAGAGATAAACAGTGTCAACGACGAGATGAAAACAGAATGAACAAATCATTTTTTCCTCAGTGAAGAGCACTGATAAGGATTCAGGATACGGCAGTTAGTTATTTATTATTTAAAGGATGTCCTGACAATTGTCGTCATGATCATACTGCGTCTCACAATGACTTATTTGCATTGACATTAGCTGAAACAATTACTGACTGAATAATACCTAGATATCAGAAATGACTTCATTTTGGTACAGATGGGTTTTATTTATCGATGTACCTACCGTGATTACATTTTAACTGTCACACACAGAGTAAACGAAACCAAAATAGCCTGAAATGCATCATTAAGCATGTATTTATTTCAGCGGCTGACTAAATGTTCTTTTAATAGGTGCACTGTTAAACCCAGTCATGTTTGGATCATTATATGAGGAAGATCAACTGAATGTATGCAGCCAGATAAAGGAGGTCTGTATGTACAGCTCGAGGAGCAGGCAGTGGAAAGGTGGTGGTCTCCAAGATGGAGAGCTACTGTTTGCTTTAGAGAACAAGAACAAGACGCGTATTATTCCGAAATGACTCACTTTCGAGGAGGAAGAAATGTACTCTGTGTGCTTGGTTGTGAAAGTTGATGAATAGACCCTGTAGATGTTCTGAAAAAAAAAGTTGTCCATACAGCAAAAAAATGTATAATGAGTGTACTTGAGTTAGTGTGAGTTAGTGAATCTAGCACTCAATCCTGATTGTCGGCAGTGCTACGAATACTGACTATGAATCTTGAAGCCACACACTGAAGGAATGTTTGGCTGCACACGTACAGCATCTCAGAAAGCCTTAGTCTTCTATAAACAGGAAACCTGTTTCGTTTTCTTTTTATTGTGCTCGCCTCCACAAGCAACTCTAAATTACACAAACAGCTGTGTATAAATCTATGACAACTGTTTGTTCGGAGGCATAAATAGGTAGTGCTGTTGAAATCACTGTAGTTTTGCCTCCCTGACTGAAAAAGATGCATGAAAATCATTAGAATGGCCACAATATTTATGAAGCACTTACAGGTGTTTTTTCTTCGTCTGACGCAAGTGGTAAGTAGTTCCTTAGGCCCATCTGGGAATCCAGTATGGCATCTGTTGCCCTATCAGATTACCCCACCTGGACTCTGTAGGCTTTGCGTACTTTGTCCTCCTTCGAAAGAATTTGTACACATAATATAAGTGCACACACAAACAAAACATCAAAATGCCTTTAGGACAGAGCTGAAGTGCTTGTGGTACTAATTACTTAGACTGGATAGCTTTTCTGCAGCTCTAGATCTACAAATGGAGGTCTGTGGATTATGGTGAATGAACTCAAATGTGCGTGGAGCTCATTAGTAACCTTTAGTAGTTGTAATGAATAATGAGCATCATACACTTGTCTGGTCTGTTATGTTTTGCCTTGAAGACTTTCTATCCATTAAATAAATGATCCCTCAGGAGGAACGAGGCCATTTACAAAAGCATTCAAACATGATGACACCTGCCGTTTGTGATATTGGCTCCTCTGTCAAATGGCATCAGCACCTATTCAAAGCTCCTCTCTGCTTCCTTTCTCTTCCAGCTCTCTGAGTCTCCCTGAGGTGGCCAGCGTGGGGGCTCTCACCGCCGAGATGAACATGTTAGAGAGACAACTCAGTCAGGTACATTCTCCGACAGTGCTGTGTCACAACGACCTACTAACAAAGAATATCATCTACAATGAAACAAAAGGTAAGTTGAGGTGGCAGGCCAAAGCAATTGCAATGGAGAGAGAGAATACGTGAGGAATTTTTTTTTTTCCCAAGCACCAATCAAGATCAACTCAATGTCTTATAGCTTATTTCTGACAGAATAGTACAATTATTGTCGGCCACTCGTATGGATCTTTCAGCACAAATGATTGTGAGACTGGGCTCAAGCCCATCTTCCCGTTTGAAATGGCTAATGGAAGTATGAGAATACGTGGTAGTTTGAGACGTGTCTGGGTTTTTTATTTTGTCAAAATGATCTGCCTTGGAAATGAAAATTTCACTTGGTCACTCCATGTAAAATAATAGAAACGTGGAAATGGAAAACAAAATTGTCAGATAATGTTCTGCCGCTAGCTTTTCAATAAGTACAAGGCCTGACATTGACAGTTTTTAACCTCTGTTTCACAGGCTCTGTGAAATTCATTGATTATGAATATGCTGATTTCAACTACCAGGCCTTTGACATTGCCAACCATTTCAATGAATTTGCAGGTAGGCAAATAAATACACATTGAGGCTTTATACTTTTAAATCTCTGGTCTTTTTTGGAAGTGGGAATACGTCTTGTGTCCTCATTGTCATGAGCGTGCTCTGCCAGGTGTGAGTGTAATCGACTACAGTCTATACCCCAGTGTGGAGCTCCAGCAGGACTGGCTCAGCGTTTACCTCAGGAACCTGAGGAGCAGCTCAGGAACAGACTTCACCATCTCCCAGGAGGTCGTCAACAACCTGCACAGGACCGTTTGCAAGTATTCTTTGGTGGGTTTTTGCACTATTCACAAAACAAATTCTTACTGTCCTGCAATATATACTGTAAATAATGGTTAATAGGTAAGACAATGATGTTATTAACAGAAACATATTTCTTACTGTCCTGCAATATATACTGTAAATAATGGTTAATAGGTAAGACAATGATGTTATTAACAATAACAACAGCAACGACATAACTATACTATAATATCATAATTACAATACTATTACTTCCTCTATTGTTACTATTATTATTATTATTAGTATTATTATTATTAATAATAATAATAACTATTTAAATAATGATATAATTTACAAATATGCAGTATTCTTGATACATTAAAGAAAATCAAAATCAGTCTTGTTAAATTTACTTTCTGTATTTATGATTAAGATTTGGTCTCTGGTGCTATATAGTTTCAGATACAGACGATCCGAAATCATTCCCATATTTTATGTTAGCCCTCATTCTGACAATCATCAATGTTCATTGGAGGGGCTGCTGGCCACACCTCCATCTGTTTTTTTAGCCCCAACTAACACAAAAGTTTTTATTCAGGTCCAAATTTGCATGGTATTTTCCTCATACCACATGGATGTGGTGACACACATGCAAAACCAAATACGCTATATGCTTTGGGTTGGAAAGCATTTGGATGATAGAATAACTGAACCTTGCCAAAACCATAAGATTAAAACACACACATACACACACACACACACACACACACACACATACACTTAAAACTAATAAGATGCTAAGAACATCTCTCTAATTGAAATCAGATTGTAGTGACACTTGGGCTGTTGACTTGGGGAGACTGGGAGAAGTCCCATCAGGAATGAATCAGCTCCCCCAGTGTCTCTCCTACTGACATGAAACACAGCCCCTGTTATTTACTAACCTGGCAGGCAGACCAGTGGCTTTGCCTTGTTATCAAAACAATTGAAACAGATACACAAGGGAGCTGTTTCTCATTTGGGGCTCGTCTGACAACACAACTTGACCAACAAAGCCCTCATCATCAACTCACTCAACGCCTAATCGAATTCTTTGGGGAAAATGAGAGCTGCAAAAATGAACTCTTTGGGGACCATGAGCTTGCAGTTCTTGGCTTGTTCGTTCAGAAACCCAGTGTGGTTAATAGTGCTGGTCCAGGGACAGTTTGCTGTGAGGCTGGGGTGGCGGGGTGCGATGGGGCGTGGCTCTGGGCACCTCCTGTGATGTGGAACGCTGCCCTGGTTGCGGTGAGGCCTAGCGGCAGCTCCTTGGAGTCGAGTGGGAGTGAGCCAGAGGACACGGAGGCTCCACACACACACACACACACACACACGTACCACTCCCCAAGTTGCTCCGCCGCCTCCCAGCCACAACACTAAGCCTGAGTGATGTCACCTTGGCCTCTATTGACTGGTTCTCGTATCCGAATCGCCCCCCCCCCCCCCCCGCCCCCACCTTTCTGTTATCTGAATGACTCCAGTGATGACTGTCTCTGCTTAACATCAGCCGAACGGCACCACTGAATCTTTGCCCCATTAATCACATAGAAATGCATTCAATGTGTGCCGAACGCAATGTTTTAGATCAGCGACGATGCATTTGAAAAGCGCTGGAAGTTTTTCATTCTGTCGTCTGTGTCATTATCTAATTAAACGGAGTTTGCCACAGAACGGAGGTCAGCTTGCACAACAGCGGCCCTGATAACCCTGAACTCCCCCAGAGATATCTCTCATACAGGCCCAGTGCCTTAACACTCAATGTACAGCGCAGATGGAGACTTTGACATCTCAGTCCTGGTCTTACAGTCTATTCAGTCCACTCCATATGTATTTACACATTCCTGGCTCCAGTTTCCTCTCTCCAACAGAACACAGAAAGGAACCTTAACTGATAGTATGCACGTCCATCAGTTGAGGTGTCACAATCGCAGCCAAAAGATAATTTCATGTCTTTGCTGCGGAGGATGTAGAATTGGTATATTTTATGGCATCCATTGCATGAATGTTTTCCATTGACTAATGAATCAGTGTACCTTGGGCTTCAGTGGCAGGCATTAAAAGGAGTATTCGGAGTGAATCAACCCGTAGCTTTGCTGTCTTACGTTGCCAAGTGCTGTCAGTAGGCCAAATGGCAAAGTTAGGGATGTGTCTAATTCAGTCTATGTTGTAGCACATGCTGTCATTCTGATAGCCACTGACACCAGTCATCAGACGTAAGCCTGGCTTTTAACTAAATAAATGTAGGCACTGATGTATAATATGATCTGATTGCAGGCTTCGCACTTGTTCTGGGGCTTGTGGGCCATTGTCCAGGCCAGATATTCGACCATCGATTTTGACTTCAAGATGTAAGTCACAGGAACATTCTCATTTTGCACATTGTATTTAGCCTGTAGAATCTTCAAAACTGAAACAAATCCAAGATAGAAGTAAAATAGACAATAAAGATTCCTCTTTTTTAGCCAGTGAAGCTCAGAAATGTCTTTTTGTTTTACTGCATCACATTATTGACCTACAGTACAGTATTTAAGACTCCATGAGAAGGTTTTCCTAAGCATCATGGTATTCATTTGTTATGTGTTTTCTATTGTACACATTGCACTCATGAACTTCATCTACGTAATCTGTGAATGGCAGTTTATCTATTTCACAAGACACAATAGAGAATGAATCTTAAGAACGAATTACTTTTTTACGGTGAAAACCAGTCAGTGTGAATGAATCCATATCTCTATTAGACTTTTTCTTTATCTTTTCAGGTATGCCAGCACAAGACTAAAGCGTTATTTTGAAAAAAAGGAGGAGTATTTAGGAATGCAAAACAACAACATGAATTAAATGTAAAGGTTGATCAACGCACCAAGTAGTGACCTATTAAAGACGGTGTAAAAAGTCACTTTACAGTCTATATTTTTTGCTCACATTTGATGTTGCCTTTGTGTAATGAAACCTAAACAGCACTGTACACTTTACATATTATAGCAGTTTATGCATGAGTAGCATTGCTGCTGTAACCAAAGAGGCTGTTTAAGTGAGAGAGGCCTCTTTAAAATATTTTTTTTTTAAAAAGAGAGACATTCACACTAAGAGGTTTCCTCACAGTCAAAATGTACTGAAATTAAAATCATGTCAAGTATGCCTTTAGTGGTCTAAAGCACCCTTGCAGCTGGTTAGGCTTTTACCACTTCTGCTCGTCCTATTATTTGTCAAACAAGTAATGTTCTAACTCAACTACTGTCTGGCACTTGTTAATGTTGCATTGGTACACTTGTTTGCAATATATTCATTTACAATCATTGTATGTGTATGTAAATGTAGAACTATTGTAGAACTATAAAATGAATACTCAGAATTCAATGCCGCGGATTGGTCCTAAAGGTATGATTTGATGGCTGGTCCTTGACCAACCTAGTGTTAACTACTGTATGGATGCTCAGTATCAAAGAGCAAACACTACCTTTGAAGCTCTTTGCACTGCACTTCAGAAACGTTTGAAGTTTTAAAAACTGATGTAATTATATATAATACCCTCAAACCAAAAAAAATGTTAAAGTTGATTTTTTTTTTTTTTTTGAAAATCAAAATATACCCAGAAGACATCTGAATTCTGCACATCAGATTAATATGTCTCTTAAGGACAGCAGAGTTGTGAATTCAAAGCTGAAAGAATATAGTTAAGATCAGTTTGTACAAGTGCCAATCTCTCTTACTCTTGTCAGAGCTGGCTTGAGAATACCCAAGCCCAGAGACCTAGAGCTGTAGGGATTTGACTTGACAAAATATTTTGTCCTCAAGGTAAAAAGCAAATGTACATCATGCCATCATGCCTGTCAGCAGATAAACTCCCAGATGTGGACATTCTGCATTTACGTGTAAAAATACAATTACAATACAGTAGTTATTAGTTTACAGTGCATGTTTCATGCCATAGTCACACTATGCATACAGTACATAGCCTACTGTAGGCTGACCTTTGAACTGCTTAGGCCAGTGCAAGGACATACCAGAAAACCAGGCAGAATGACCAGAGCTGGAATGTCGATATGACATCTGACAGGGTGCCATAAGCTCAGACAGCGCAGCCAATCAGATGGGAGATTAGCCTGGTTCTTTGTTTAGTTGGCCAAGTGGGAGCTAATACTGGGTGGAAACTGAATGACATACAACATGGTTTGAGGATACTGTATTCTTGCTCATGGAATCCCCCTGATTTTAATTAAAATGAATGAAAATCTAGGGTAAAGGTAATATTTTCCAAAACCAGCATCGCAAACAACAACATTTTAAGTCCAAATTGCAAAGTCTTTATTTTTCTTTTTTTGATTGTCATGTGATCTCATGGTTTTAGAGCCAGTAGAGGCTAATAAATACAACTAAATGTTATTATACACTAAATAGCTTCAAATACAATATTTAATACAAATGTGTATGTCAAGGATGTGTGTGTGTGTGTGTGTGTCTATTACAGTTGTAGGAGGTTGAATAGTCACAACCCCGTAGGCAGCACTGGAGCATCAATATTCATTCATTCTCTTTTTAAATGAACTTTCAATGACATAAAATGAGAAAAAAATGCCAGAAATTTGAAAAAAAAAAAAAAGAATTCAAAACCTTGTGCATTTAAGTCACAACGCATGTGTTGTTTTGTAGAGTATCTTCACATTAGTCAGCATTTGTTAAAAATACACTTTATATCCAGTGCTTATAACACTTATAATATTTAACAGAATTGTGACAAAGGTTCAATATATTTTTGTTTTTATCTGTTTTTCAATATTTCAACAATAATACATTATCTTGTGACTTGTCTTTGATCTTGAACCAGCATAACGTTATTTGGCACAGACATGAAAAATATACAAATTCCAAACAAAACTAACCTACAAACATTGCCCTATGAAAAAAATGTAAAGAATTTCAAATAACTTACCAATATTAAACTTGAAATAAAAAAACTGCAAACATTAATTTAAAACACCCCAGCCCCTCCAAAAAGTAGAAAAAAATTAAGACTATGAAAACTGTGGCCAGAAATAAATTATTCAATACTGCTGCCATTACACCCATATGACATTTGGCAGACATCAAGCCTGATTAAAATCCAGTCCTCGTAACACTTCGAAAATAGATATGGATGCAAAATTCTACCTAATCACAAATGAAAGCGCAATGGCTATGCAAGCAGAGGTATACCTGTATGGTTGCCATGTTAGTAAACCGTATTTTTCAAATGTGAGTGTGGAATAAACTGATTTTTACTTGCAATACTTAGGGGATTCTTCTATAGCGCACACCCATCCACATGCTGTATTGTGCTTCTACATATTGCACATGTGAATTCCTGCTTAATAGCACTGAGTTTTAAGACTTCTTAAACATATATGGTGTCAGCTCAAGACAGTGTAAACCTTATAACTCCCTGTCTTCAGATCTGTGTATGCAATCTCAATCTTCACCTCAAGACTCCAAATACTTCACTCATTTCTTTTGCTCACCAGAAAGACACCATAGATCACATGATAGGTAGTGTGGGCTTCAGCCCCTCACCACTGGGTCATCACAAAGAAAATTAGCAAGATCCTGAGTAAGTAGGCTGGAATTTCATTTGCGAGCTGCTAGATGCCAATGCTAATCATTTATGACTTATGATACTTTAATTTTTGGCACCATTACATCTCCACCAAAAAAAAAAGACAAAACATACTGCACTGAAAACAATGGGCTTGAAAGTCTATATTATACCCCCCCCCCCCCCCCCCCCCCCCCGCCCCCAACCCCCACCCCCCTTTAAATAGTTCATTCAAAACACATTCACACGCTGGCACAACATTCCTGAGTGAGCGAGGGAACCCCATTGCAAACATTAATATCACAATTCAATGGGGTGTACAAGTTACGTCTTTTGACCGAAAAAGCAATACTTTTGTTTTAAATATTATTATTTTAAGTTTCAAGTCCTGACAGTACAAGGTTTTTTAATAAGCTACAACTTGACTATGAAAAGTGTCCATGAGGCAAGAAGAAAAGTAATATATACACAAAAAGGATTAAATAAAAGTAAAAACAACCTAACTTCACACATTAAGAAATGTCTTAAGACCAACAAACAGATTAAGACTAATAGCCTCAGATGCATGCAATCCTAAAAACAAACAACAACACCTATTTAGCTGACAAGTGTCATTATCTCCTGTTCCTAATTCTGGCTCAACTGATTGAAAAAGGAAAAGAAAAGAAAAATGAAAAAGAGAAAAGAAAATAAAAAGCAGACTGAAAGAGCTTCATCAGTTGGTTTGGTGACAGAGCATGTGGGCAGAATAGAGCTGAGTGAGTGGAGGTTTCACACACACACACACACTCACACACACACAGACACACACACACAGACAGGCACACACACACAATGAGGAGTGTATCCTCCAGCTCCAACTCTAACATCCATTTCCCTACCAAAACTACATGCTGCAAAATGCCAGAATAAATCCCTCTATTACATTGGATCCGTCTTTCTGTCTATTACTAATTTGATCAGAAGTACGGTATGCTTTTCAGTTTTCAGTTTTCCCAATTATGTTGTACCAAACCTAAACCTAGTTTAGAATTAGTTTACATTACTTCTTGGTTAAATCTAAACCATGGGTAAATTCAGGTTTAATACTCCACTTAAACTTATTACAAATAGAAAATGAATAGTAGTATTGTACCAGGATTAACCTGGATAGCCAGATTAACATAAACCACCCTTTGGTAAGGTTACATTTAGATTTGTTACTGGTATAATGGCTAAATTTATTGACTTGATGGAAATAGTAGGAAGAATATGTAAGATAAGTTTGACCCTATGAGTTTTTTCCAGTAGTACAGATCCCCAAAAGAGTCTGTGACATACAGTTGGATTTGTGTCCTCATTCACTGGACTAAACTCCTTAATTACTTTAGCGAGAAAGTTTGGTGCCTCGTTGTAATGACATGATAACAGATCACAGGTCTCTAGTGATGACACACTATCTGTGATAATGACACAATGTAACAGCAATCAAAAAAATCTTTTTTTTTGGGGGGGGGGGGGGTATTTATCATTCAACTTGTTCTCATTTGTCAGAATCCATCATAGCAGACAATGGAAATAGGTAAATTCTATTTTAATTGTTTCTTTAACTGGCTTAAACTGCTTAAACTAATCCAGGGTTAAATTTAAGTTGTGCAACATATCTGTGCTTAACTTAAACCTGAACATAGATTAACGAACCCTAGTTTAGGTCTAAACCAGGATTAAGTTTTGTTGGTGCAACACAGCCTATGATCTGTTATAAAAGTGAACAAACTGAATTGCCAATATCTTCCTTATTTCAGCAAAGACATGCACTACATCACTTTCCTGCTGGACATACTCCTCCTTCACACGAAGGCACTCTCTCTGCTCTCTTCTCTCTCTCTCTCTCTCTCTCTCTCTCTCACTCACACACACACACACACACACACACACTCTCTCTCGCTCACTCTCTCTCTCTCTCTCTCTCTCACACACACACACACACACACACACACACTCTCTCTCTCTCTCTCTCTCTCTCTCTCTCTCTCTTTCACTCTCTCTCTCTCTCTCTCTCTCTCTCTTTCACACTCTCTCTCTCTCTCTTTCTCCCTCCCCAGCTCAATGTTTTTGGTCATCCTTATATCTGCACCCATAAGCCCCCTGCTGTATGATGTACTGCTGAACTCCACGGTTGACCGATGCCTTGATGCCCACCCAGTGACTTATCCACAGAGTTGTCTGGAGGGCGTCAGTGTCTGGAGAGGCCCGGAGCGGACGCTACTGAATCTGCTCCGGGCGCTGGGCAGGTCTGGGGGGGAGTCCAGCATGGCCCACCTCTGCTCCGCACCCTCCACACCCAATGCCCCGCATGCCCCTGCAAGCTCAGTCCATGGGAGACTTTACAGAGGCTGGTCTGAGCGCGCTCAGTTGACGCTGACCGTCTCTCGCGTTTCATTGTCACTGCTGTAGTCTGATTTGGGCTCGTTTTCGAAATCCTCGTACATGTCCATGTCGTCCTCTCCGTTGATGGGCTCGCTGGCGGGCAGGGCGCTGGGCTCCATCTTGACCCCAAACGTACTCTGAATGACGGGAATGGCGGGCTCAGGGCTGCCGGAGGCACTTGAACAGTCTGAGGGGATGTGGGGGGCAGGTGGGGTGGTGGGCATGCTGATGTTACTGGGGTAGATCGGGCCTGGGCTGGAGCTCACGGGAAGCTCATGGGCTTGGGGCCTGGCAACACACACAAACAGAGAGGGAAGCTAAATAAACTTGACTTAACACTACCTCACATTCAAAAATTCTATGGCCTTGAATGTTAAAGTTGTCATAGCTTTTTGTTTTTTACAGTGCAGTGTGTAAACAAATGGCTGTGTTTCTCCTTATCACTGCCCTTACCCCATGTTAAAAAACTGCCTCATCTCTTGTCGCCGTGAGCGCATCATCTGCTTGTACTCGCTGATGCGCAGCTTCTTGCCGTCAATGATGCAGGTGCGTTTGGGCCTGGGCTTGTACTTGTAGTTGGGGTATTTCTCCAGGTGGATCTTGCTGAGTCGAGCCTGCTCCTCGTAGTATGGCTGCTTCTCCTGATTGGACATCGCTTTCCAGCGGGATCCTGGAGGTTCAACAAGGACAGATAAATTATTTTTTTGTCTTAGGTTGGTCATCAGGTCCATCAAGATCACTTGTTAATAATAAATTAGTATACAGTAATAGTAATTTATTTATATAGTAATAAAATAGTACAGTAATATAATAGTAAAATATAATAATAATTATATAGTTATATAGTAATATAAGAGTAACTATACAGTTATATAGTAATATATTAGTAAATTAATATAATAGTAATTTATTTATATAGTAATATAATAGTAATTAATATAATAGGAATTTATTTATATGCTAATATAATAGTAAATTATTGCCTTAGCTATGCAGCAATGATAGAGCTTATGCTGAAACTTTGTCCAGTGAGCGGCACAATGCTGCCAGTGGGACTAGGCCAGTGTTTACAGAGGTTTACGTCCAGGCCCTCTTCAGGAAGCACGACATGATGAGGCCATTCCTCAGCGCCTGACACACTTCCCTCCTCCCCCAGCTGTGTTTTTGTAGCGGTTAGTAAGCACTCAAACACACACAGGAGTCAAACACACACAAACATACACACACACACAGTTTATCTGAGGCTTGTTAGGAGGCTTGTCTGCTGTTCTTGTTCTTGTAGCATTGCGGTAGAGTATTGTTCAAACAAGTGCACTGGATTGGATACACTAGCTGTTCTAACAACAGATTCAAATACTATCACAATACTATCACAAATCGTTGCTGCTTCCCACTGCAGACCCACGACCTGCCCACAACCATGCTCTTAGGGCCTCGCTGGGCTCCCACAATGACAGGCTTCTGCCTCCACGAGGTAGTCTGGTGCTTTAGCCAAGACGGCCACCTAACTCTGTGCCGTGAAAGCAAAGTCTGTTCCTGGAAGCGATTAGCAGAGAGCTTTTGACCTGCGAGCATCCATCACTCCACTGCCACAGAGGCGCACAGCAGTGGGTCTGTACATGAAGGCAGGCTGGAGGCCTCACGCCGGGAGACCAGGAGACCAGCATAACCAGTCACTTAGGACGGAGCAAACAGGGCCCCAGCTTTCATGTGTCTCACAGCGCCCCTTCCCCCTTCACACACACACACACACAGACATATGGACACCCCTACACACTAAAATTCATCACTGGTCGTCCAGTGGCAAAGCTACACCAACTGCCGTCTGCACCACAGCTGCACTGATGCCCATAAGTTCCCTAAACAGGGAACTGATGTTTTCATTTATAAAATGGCTGACAAATGTTATTTATGTTACTTATTGGCTGAAAAATTTCCTGTATCCTGACTTTGACTCTTTGTGGCAGTAGCACGGTGTGTAAGCTTCTTCACATTTGATAAGTGCCTCTGCATTGTATTTCCATGAACAGAGCACAAGTGTGAAGAATATGTGTCCTCGTCTGGCAGGCCTGGCCGCTGGTGGCAAACTGTTGGCGAGGGCTGGAGAGAGTGCTGGCAAGGGCTGGGCCTTGTTTACGAGCGCTGGGCCCTTACCCAAGATCTTGCTGATGTTGGAGTTGTGCATGTCGGGGAAGGCCTGCAGGATTTTGCGCCGCTCGTCCTTGGCCCACACCATGAAGGCGTTCATGGGACGCTTGATGTGGGGCTCGTTGCTGTGCCTCCCACGCGACTCCCGGAACACCCGAGCTTCCACTGCACCAGCACCTCCTGCTGGTGACAAGCAACTTTAGTTGAGTCACCTAAACAAAGCCAACTGCTGGGGACAGCAGGGATAATCTCTGCACAGCTCCACTCAAACACAATAACTAAGTAACATTACAAATAATAATTCAAACAGGATATTTTTGTCATTTTACTATTTTTAAATTCAACACTCTCAGGAAGTGAAACAAAAGCACCATGTCACTTTTCATTATAAATACCAAGAATAGCAAGACCCTAAAAATATTTATCTGCCATATATTCATGTCTATACATAAACTTCAATCAATACGTACAATATATGTGCTATCTCTGATCTCTGTAAACTAATGTGTCATCATAAATGTCCTCAGAAGTCTGAAGGTTGGACTAGACGTATAGAAGGGTTTAAAGAGAGGGAGTGAGAGCCGAGGAGAGAGAGAGGAGGTGAAGTCCCCATGCTGGAGGGAGAACCAACCAGTCATAAAAGTGTGTGTGTATGTGTGTGTGTTTGTGTGTGTGTGTGTGTGTGTGTGAGGGGGCGGAGGTCTCCTCAATAGTGAATAAACAAGCAGTAGACAGAGCAGAGGCAGATACATATCTGTGTGTGAGTCCTCCATGTTTACGGATACTATTTCAAACTAAGGCATGATGGATTCAGCGGGCCCCTGTAAACACGGGTGTTTATGAGAAGCAGGTGTTTGAGGTGCTGGGGAAGAATGTTAAGTCTGTTTGTCTTAGTCTGCTGATGTATTCGCTTTGGCACAATGTAAATTGTCTAAAATGAAGACCTGGAGATCGTTTAAGCAAGATCCGTTCAAAACGAGACAGTATGACAACAAATGGAGAAATCTTAAAAACGTCCTTCTATCAGGTACTTGCAGTTCCAACCATTTTAAAGGCTTCAAGAAATAATCCAAACAATTTACTGTCATAAATAGACACACGGACTCACCCTCTAAGTCCTCTGGTCTGGTTAGGTCAATGACCCTGTGAGCCATCTTCATGTCCTCACCTAGTTTGCCAAGATGGTGGCCCAGGCTCTCAAAGTGGGCACGTGCCTGAAAGACAATGAAGCCCAGATCAGAAACACACAGAGAGATGGCGGCCGGATCTGCTCATGCTGGAAATTCCCCCAGATCCATCTGGTCTAGCAGTATCCATTTAGCTTGGAACGCTTCGGCACATTAACGAAACTGTTGTTTTTTTTTTTTTGCTTGTCTTGGTTAGTAATGCATCAGCGACCGCAGCACAGAGATAATTGCGCTGTGACTAAGAGATATTTTGCTTGTGGATCTGGATGTGGGTGAAGTGTACAGGAAAACTCAGAGTTGAGGTTTTATCTTGAATTTGTTTTATCGCAGATGCCATGCTAGTATTTGTGCTTATTACAAACATTTTTACATAATGACTACAATATTTTATGTTTAACACACAAATTGCATTTAGCCAAGCAAGAATTAAAACCAAGCTTACAGTGAGTGTGAACAAAAACAACACAAAATGATTAAATGAAGGAAAGGACAAGAAAAGGCTAAAATTAAAGACAATAGATGACAACTAGCGGACTAGAAGACAGACTGAAGGACAATATGCAGGAGGGGAATGTGCAGAAGAGAGACAATGTTGAGAAGGACAATTTGCAGGAGCGTGTTGAACTCTGGCTCTCAGATACCGCTAGAAGCCACTGCCTCTGATTAGCTGAAGGCTTGATGCCTCAAACGAGTTCAGCATGTACTCCACCAAACCACAAGGAAAATTATAAACACCACACTCCAGCAGGCAGCAATGGAAAAAACACAGGGCCCAACAAAAAAAGCTCCACTCCCTGCCCTCTCTCTCTCTCTGTCTCACTCACTATCTTTCTTTTCCTCCTCCCTTGCTCTCTCTGTGATTTGGTGGCCAGAGGTATTTTGTTTGACAGGCCGGCGGCTGCAGTGTGAAGTCAGTGGCGAGGTAGCCGCTGGCAGGGCTCATGGAACCTGCAGACGTTTTTATTGAGGGCCCATGTCAGCGCCGGCGAGCAGGCTTTAATCAGCCTGACCACAGAGCTGGGAGGTAGCAGTGCCCGAGGGCCCTCTGTGCTCTCAGCAGGGCCAGCACCAGACGCGTATCGCCAGGCTACAGAGAACGTGCCGGAAAGCACCACAACCAGGGCCAGACATGGACACAAACACGTGTCTATAAAGGGGCTCTTTTCCAGAGCCAAGGAAATCACCTCAAAGAGCAGAGGTATTGATGTGACTTAACATGTATATTATGTATAATATGTAAAAGTGTACATATATAAGCCTTTAAAGTAGATTAGTTCATTACTTTGTTGGCCCAAGTCCTACATTCTCTGTCTTTAGTCCAAAATAAAAAGTTAGCTGTTAGTTGTTAGCGGTTGGTTAGCTGTTAGTTATTTGACATTGCAAACACACATACATACTGTACACATACGGGTGGGGGAGTAGCCCATGTGGGCGCATTGCCACTTCAGTAGGGGGTTTAAACGGCATGAAATAATAGACATTGTGTGTCATAAAACACTATCAATAAAACAGCTTTACTGAGCTCCGCCAAAACGAGTGTTCGGTTACATGTGCAGCAAGCTGTTCCATTTTGTGTGAGGCCTTAAAGTAGATGGGCTCCCTCTTACGCCCGACTCATCCGCTGCCATTGCTCATAAACAACAGCGCCACACAGCTCCATCTACACACAATCTCAAACCCATCAGCAAAGACACTCAGCAAGGCCAAGGAGATCACTGACAAGAGAGGGCAAAAACCACCAGGATTTAAAACACCTCTGATCCTATCACCACTGAAGTAAACACCAAAGTTTTCAATCATCTTACTAATTTATTATAACCTATATACGATTCAGATCCTTTATCCTCACACGTCATCCTCATACTTGGAAAGTAGATCCCAACCTTTTCTGTCTGAAAACAAAGAGACGAGATGTGCCTGGTCTCATAGCACAGTCACGTGTGGGGGAAGCATATGAGGGAAGATATTCTCAAAGCTTGATTTGATCTGAGTCACAACATCACATCCCATCTCATCCAGGCCCTGGGCCAGGAGGCCACCAAAGGACAAACACAGGGAGGCACCACTGAGACTATTCCTGTGCCTTCTGGCACGCGGCAGCGGTGAGAGTTCTGAAACGGGACGTCAGGGTAAAGTGATACCCCACAATACGACTGGGTGGCTGGCGCAGTGAGTGCCGGCAGCATCTGTGCCTGGGGGGGCTGACAATAGGAGCAGGACCAGGCAGCATCGGCACGCCAGCATCCACACAGACAGCAGCCAGACAAGCCAAACAAGCTGCTCATTTACCAGACAGCAGCAGGGAAAAGAGCAGAAAATTGCTTCCTGGGGCCTCCGTCAAATTCTCTAGAGGACCCATCGTGCCATGACACACACACACACACACTGTAGGCACTGAATGAAGGTAAACACTGATGAACTGAAGACTAGTGCTGGGAAGCATTGAGTACAGTCCTTTCTTACAAAAATAAAAGGTCCAGATGACTAAGACCTGGGGTTTCCATTGCTCATCCTGGTATTGTGGGGAGTGACCAATAACAAAGATGTTTACAGTACACCATTTTAAAAAGATTTCTGACAAGAACATTCTAGCAATATACCACGGTAAAAAAAGACAAATACATTTTTTTACAGGTAAGGCTTCCACATCCACGCAATGCTTAAACGCTCATTGTCAATGTTAAATTACATTTTTCTGTCAGAGATAAAAAGTCTTTTTGCTGTCTTGAGATACCTTTTAAAATACACACTGCAACTGTGAGGTAATAGTATACACATTCTGTCACCTTCATAAAACAAACACACTGTCTGTCACCTCTAGCGCAGAAGAATTGTCTCAGGAAATGTGTATTTTTACCAGAGACCTGCCACTGTAAACTAAATCAGTCCAGAGTTTGTACCAGGATCATGAAAAGTTTACAAGAATGTGGCTTCCTCCCTTAATGCTACTGTAGACTGAGCTTCAACCTGAATCTGACATAGAAGTTATTTCTATGCTCTTGTATGTACGTACCGACCTAGTTAGACATTAGTTAGACATCTACAGTATATGCATATAGTTTCATAGCCCAGCTGCTAATAGCATTTAAATGGCCCATGGATCACTGAAGGTGTTTTACAGGCAGACTTTTTTACTGTTCAGAGCCAAAGCTACTCTTAAAACCGCGGTGCTAATAAAGTAAAAACTGTGTAATTCCCAAGGTACAGAAAATAAGATATCTCTCAGGATACACATGGGTTAAGTGTCTTATATACAGTATATTGAACCTTTTAAAATACATAATCTCTAACATCCTTCATATTTGATGCATTTTAACAATGAATTAAACAATGAATTAAAGGCCCAATATATGTTAGCTTGTGTGTGTGTATGTGTGTGTGTTTGTGTGTGTTAGTGTGTGTGTTACCTGGCTGCCATTATGAAGACTCATACTGCTAAGGGTGGAGAGTTTGGCGTCCAGGCTGTGCTGCTGTTGCAGCTGCTCTCTCTGCATCCTCTCCCTCATCTTCCTCGCCTCCTGGATGGCCTTCATCACCGCATCCTGGTCACCAAACAGCGCTGTCGAGTTCAGGCTGGACAGGATGTCTGACAGAAAACGACGACAGAGAAAGAAATCGTCACCACGTTAATGGCGCACCGACTATTGGGCTTCCAGCAGATCCATGAGTTTATGGATTTCTTATTTAATGAAAAACACCTTATAAAACTGTTCAGAGGAAACTTTGCCAGTGTTTTGAGAACTAGAATGTGATGATCCATAAGTGATTAAAGATACACTAACACACCCTGACTGTGGGCTTGCTACACTTGCCTGGCCAATTAGTGGATAAAAGCAATAGACTGTAAGCTTGGGTGGTCATAAAACTCACACAAACACACAACTTTAAAAAAAAGAGAAGAAAAAAAACAACAGAATGAAACATAATGAGAAAGTGGAGAGAGTGAGGCAGAAAGGCAAACCATAAAGACCTGTGGAAATGCCTTTTACCTAATGAGAGGGCTCAGAAAGGCCTTAATAACAGATAGCAGGAGAGTCAAAGAGAAGCAGACAAACAATGACACACGGAAGCTCGTAAAAAGTAAATAACATTCTTTAATCTACAGCTACTCTTATTCATGAGGCTTTTAATGACTTAAACACAAGCCTTGAACTTCATATTATGCTTAAGTGCAGACATACAGTACAGGCTATCATGTGTCCATGTGGAGTCTGGAAGCTGGTGGTTTAGCAAATGTTTGTAAGTGTGTTTTTTTCCTCTCACTGTTCCCTTGACAGATGTTTCTGCAACTCAGAGTTGTGTGTGTTTCTGTGCATCTGACCTACCGAGGGAGGATCCACGGCTCATGTTGGGGATTGGACTGGGGATGCCGCCTTTGCCCAGGCTGCTTGGGCTGGTTTTATTCCCAGGGAAGAGGCTGTGTGAGGGGGACGTCGGGGAGCGCAGGGCCTCCATGCTCTTGGGCCGGGCCGACAGGTTCAGGGGCTGAGTCCCCTCGTCCTGCAGCACGCACACACACACACACACACATACACACACACACACACACACACACACACACAGAGAACAGACTAGTGTCAGTTTGGGCACAGGGCCTGGGCAAGCGTCAGCTTCACTGGAGTTAATGCACTGGCAGGCAGTTAGACGATATAAGATAATAGATACTGTACAGTATATACTGTATATATTTGAAGAGTTGAGAGATTTTACAAAACACTATATATAAAAGTCATTCATGATTTTATAATGTAATTTGGACGTAACATTGGGAGAGTTGCAACTGGGTTAATGTTATCAACATGTTCCAATGGTGTTACAATGCTTCTGTAAACATGACTGCATGACTGCACTGGGGTTGCAATGCATGCTGTGAATCCTGTTATCCACCACAGATAAGATAAAATCACTCAAAGTCAAGGCAGATTCATTTCTTAAAAGATGATATGATATGAATTCAAATATTCTAAGAATATTAATCCCAGAATTCCAAATGAACTGTCACAGTTGCGGCATAAAAATATTCAACCACAGCATAGAGTGATATGTGAAGCTTAATCCCATTTGAGACATGCAGTGTTAATACATGTTAACTGTGGAGTTAACTTTTTCCTACTATTAGATTCTGGGTCACCTCCTATTACCAGCGCAAACGAGTTTCTTTGAACAAAAAACTCTTTAGATCAGTGTCTCTGGTAATTAGCGTTTGTCATCTAATAAAAGCCAGAGTGGACATCTAAGACCTCAACTCTCTCATTATGCTTGCATCCTCTGTATGGAGGCAGCCACTGGTGCATCACTGGCCTTAATCAGTGCTTCATGACCATATCACATTACCGCCATGGCCTTTATTAGAGAGGAATACCAGGAACATAGAAGTTTGAGCAGGAAAATGATCATCTATTTCAAAAAGAACTTCTCAACCTGACCTGTGTGGTCTACTGACTGGGGCCTGTTGTTTGAGGGGGCTGGGGCGGAGGGGTGGGGCGGAGGATAACTAGCATGGATCTAATTTGGTTGGAGACAGAAGGCCCCGAGGAGACAGCTTGATGTGAGGGAGAAGAGGGTGAGAGAATAGAGCCCAGAGCCAGGAGAGAGAGAGAGAGAGAGAGAGAGAGAGAGAAGGAGAGAGAGATAAACTGAGAAAAGAGAGAGTGAGAGAGAAAAAGAGAGAGTGAAGAAGACAGAGAGAGGCGGAGTGGAACTAGGTTGTGAGGGAGCAACTACTGTTTAATGACATGACTTATGTCTCTGCTCCGTTGCAATTCTCACTTGAAGCCTCCAAATGGACACATGGCTTTGATTAGGCTCTAGGAGGCGCCCCCCACCCCAACACCCCAACACCCCACCCCGGGTCAAGCGCTTCCTGCCCACATTGGGGTGGGATGGCGCTGGAGAGTTCTTGTCTCTCTCAGGATGAAAGGAGCCATGAAGGAAACCTCCATTTTAGGAGTCTGTTTTAATTAGTGTGTGTGTGTTGTGCTGTCACAAGGATGAGATGAGACATGTGGAAATGATGAGGAAAATGAGAAGATACATAGCAATGGGCCATTATCCATTTATTAGAGGCTTTTATCCAAAGCGATTTTTGTTAGCTATCAATTACTTCTTCCCTAGAGCAACTTATGGTTAGGTGCCTTGCTCAAGGGCACAACGATGGCAGCCAGGATTCGAACCCCCTGTTCCTAGGCTACTAGCATGCTAGCCAAGTTCCTTAAACGCTACGCCAACACCGCTCAGCTTAGAGATTTTGCTAAGCACAATTAACTAGCAATTAAAGGGATTATCCGGAGTGAATCAACCCGTAGCTCTGTTGATTGAGGCTGTTGAATGGTGTCTATAGGTATCAGAATGACAGCAGTAGGTACAACGTAGACCGAATTCACGAACTGGCCGCTAACGCTAAGCATATTGGGCATATGAAAACGAAACGGACATGCCCTAATCAGTTGGCGCTGGCTGCCGTTTCGTTACTCGGTCTACCGTGCATGAAAATCTGTCGTTCTTATACCTATCGATAGCACATAGCAATGTGAATCAACAGAACTCCGGATAATTCCTTTAACTGTACACCCTCACACACACAACCCTGCACTAACTGTACATATTAAAAAGGAGGGAAATTAAGGTAGGAGAAAGAAGTTAAAGACAGGAGAAAGAGGAGAAAGAAGATAAAGACAGGACAAAGAGGAGAAAGAAGAGAGAGAGGGCTGTGAGGGTACCTTCAAGTGGGTCTGGGGACTGGCGGTCCTCTTGTCACTGGGGAGGCCCGTGGGGGAGACGGGCCCGGAGGTGTTGGCTGCGGTGGGCTGAGGGAGGGTGGACATCTTGGCACCTGGAGAAATCTGCATGCTGGCCAACTGGGCTGCATACAGCTGCTGCAAAGACGACAGTCAAACAGTTCACTTAGTTCAGTGGAATTCAGTTGCTCTTCTCCCTATTCCACAAGCCTCCTTTTCAAATCTCTTCTATTTAACTAGTCTTGACCATGCTGTTTTTTTTATTTGTGTCAGTCAAGGGGAGAGGGGGGTGGGGGGAGGGTGTTTGGGTGTTGGTCTGGAACTAGATCTCAAGAGCACGGTTGCACTGAGCGCAGAGACCACAGAGACGTGGCAGGCAGACAACATGATGACTGCACTTTCTGATGCGCCTGCACCCTCTCCTCCCCCCGCCCTAGCAGCAGCCTCAGCACACACACACACACACACACACACACACACA
>JAGFZM010000092.1:798306-819905 GCA_017657215.1 Limnothrissa miodon | reverse complement strand
GCTCAAGTAAGACTATCCTTTGGCTTCAATCAGCCTATCCATTGGCTGTGGTAAGACTATACTTTGGCTACAGTCAGTCTGTCCATTGTCTATCCGGTCTATGCATCCCTGCAGGCCTCTCTAGCGTGAAGTTTTTACTTCTAGTCCCTTCTGCTCCACAGGTGAAGCTGGAGG
Source organism: Limnothrissa miodon (assembly GCA_017657215.1). NCBI lineage: Eukaryota > Metazoa > Chordata > Actinopteri > Clupeiformes > Clupeidae > Limnothrissa > Limnothrissa miodon. The sequence goes on along the minus strand of JAGFZM010000092.1, from coordinate 819,731 downwards.
TTGTTGTGAGGGGGGGGGGGGCTCACCTGCTCCTGCTGCTGGCGAGCCAGCTCCATCTGCTGCCGCTGCTTCTCCATTTGTGAGGCCGCCATCTTCTTTTGCTCGTCATGAGCGGCCAGGAGTTGTTCCCTCAGACTGATAAGCTGAGTGATCATGCTCGAGAGCTGCCGCTCCTTCTCCTCAAGACTCTCAGGAGTACCTGCCACACAGACAGACAGACAGACAGACAGGCACAGGAAGCACAATATAAGTTTGAGGCAATAACAATAGGCAATAACAGCATTTTTGTACATTTTTGGCAGTTGTTGGCAATATTACGGACACAATACAGTCGCCACAATGAAGGGGTTCCTTAGTTGCTGTGTACCATGAAAAAAGCACTACAGTATATCCTCAAACTCCATACGTGGTGCCAACTTTTGACTACAAGAGTTTAATATGCAGTATGAATTAACTCAAGGATCATAGTAAACTGTTGAATTATCCGTATGGATTGCGTCATTACCATGGCACTGCCAACATCATATCAGTTGGTAAAGAGCTTCCAGTATTCTTAAAACAGAAACGGCAAGAAGCTGTCTGCAACTGAGGGACCTATTAGCCTAATCAGTAGCTGGAAGTTAGCTTGGACCAATAGTTGCAGACTGTCTTCAGAGGCTACGGTTGAACTAACCTAATTTTGACAATGTGGAACAAGAAACTGATTATCAAGTATTTAGTTAGATTAGTTTTACAAGGTTTTGTAAATGATCAGTCCAGATGTCACCATAAATAAAGGAGGTGCTTTAAATGAATATATTCCAATAAAGCAAATGCTGCCTGCACACACATGTTAGTCATACATGCAACTTTCAGTGTTGTATAAAGTACCCAAATGTTCGACTTGAGTAAAAGTACAGATACCCTACCAAAACATTACTTTGGTAGAAGTTTGGAAGAAGTACTCTACTAGCATGTTACTCAAGTAAAAGTCTAAAAGTCTAAAAGTCTAAAAAGTACTTTACTGTACTTAAGTAGGCAAAGTAATCTATAATTAAATGTACTTAAGTAATGAGAGTAAAAGTACAAGTAGGAAACATTAGCTTACACCAACAAAAATATTAAATTATATAAATATAAATTATACATTTTCCTGCATTAATTTAAATTTACTTGCAAAGCAAAGGATAGAAACCAGCCATAATCATTTTTGTGCATTAAGTAATACATGTGATTTTGATTTTATGTAATTTCAGTTTTGTTTCCTCCATCCCAGAGTTTTAGATCCTGCAAGTGTAGTAACTGCAGAAATTGCAATAGAGGTGACCAAGAGAACCTTTTTACAGTATGTCACTCATAATCCATTTAATCGTATTAATTATGAAGAAGGTAAATTAACCTAAAAAGTTGCCTGGTGTGAATTATTGTTTGCACTTGTCCAATGATAAATCAGCTTCACCAAAACACTCAGTTAGTCTACCACAAACTTCAATTCATTCTAGTACTTGTAACTATACAGCCGACTAAAAATGTAGTTTAGTAAAAGTATACATTTGTCTTAGGAAATGTAGTGAAGTAAAAGTAAAAGTCGCCAAATTCTTAACAACTCAAGTAAAGTACAGATACTCCCCAAACCTCCTTAAGTACTGTAGTGAAGTATTTTTACTTAGTTACTATACATCACTGGCAACTTTGAGTGGGCCATGTGCTAGCCATTAGCAGGCTTAATGGTAATCCAAGAATAGCAATGACTTGAATACAACCTGGTGTTACTGGTAGAATCCATCCTGGGTTTTAGTTTCAATGATTTATAAAATTTTTACTGAATGCAGACTTCAACCCAATGGAGGAAGTGGGATGACATTACTTATAGATGTTAACAGATAAAAGTCTATATATTTGACAAAGATTAAATATGACTGGATACACTAAAATGTTGCCAGCATTACCACATGCTTATTAACCAACAACTTGTTTTAGTTACTTAGCGTGATTCATGTCATGGTTTGGCAGATAAGGCCGCATCCATATTTCCTGATGGTCCAGTGAAATTCTACATCAGTGATGTGGATCAATAATGCAAATGGAATCCACTCATCAACTGATTACAGAAGAACACTTAACATAGGACGGGTGTACCTTAGAACAATGCACTTTCTGTGTCTCTAACTAAATTTGGTTGTACCATGCTCCCAGTGTAATTGCCTTTAATTGGTTTCTGGCTTTTGAGCTTTATGGTCAATCTAATTAAAAGGGATAACCAAGATCAAGATCTTAAGATCGATAATAGATAAAGCTTCATTTACTTACAAAACTAGAGTTGCTGTTGTGCATATTGATGGTGAAGACAAATTAACATAATAACTGAACTAAACATGACTGAAAGTCTTCACGACAAATATCACAGAGGTCAATTTAATACAATTAGTCTGGCATAAAGGCATTCAAACGGAGCCTAATTAAGTTAGTTTACTACTATCTTCTTGTAGAGGGGTTTGAAGGTATTTAGTTTGAGAAATGAAATTTTACCCACAATACCCTTATGATAAAGGCATTGCTATGCAGTGTTTGGCCGCAATACAGTACATCCCGGTGTGTGTGCCTAGGGCTGTGGCTGTGTGTTTACCTGTGCTGTGTTTGAGCTGGTGTGGAGGCTGGGAGCGTGTTGTGCTGGGGACCGGTGGGCATGTCCCTGCGGCGCTCCTGTGGAGAGAGCCCCCGGCTATAGGCCACACAGGGAGCCTCAGCACAGCCCGCACACCAGCGCACACTACAATAGACTGCTGCTCTACTGTCAGCACAAGCCCAACACATGCCCTCTTAGAGACATCCCTCTGTCCTGTCAGTCTTTAATCCTGCCCTCTCTCTCTCCCTCTCTCTCTCTCTCTCTCTCCCCCTCTCTCTCTCTCTCTCCCTCTCTCTCTCTTCTTCCACTACTGGACTCTCCTCTGTTTTGATGAAATCCTGCAGCAGTATCACGGGTTTCTCTTCCCCTTCCGGAAGGATCCGTTTCCAAGTCATGTCTCCTCCAATGGCACTGCTGTAAGAGGATGGAGAATCCATCTAGACTCAACAAAGCCACTCGGCTGAAAGTATTTTATACTGAACGTTTTGAGCTTGGCCCATCAGATTTTTTTTTTTTGACTGAAATTTCCCTGCAGTTAACAAACCTCAGGTTACAGTATGCCCAGGTCTGAAGGTATAGATAAAGATTGTCTTAAAAGGGCTGTCACAGTACATTCAGACAATTAATGGGGAACATTCAATTGGATAAACATGTTTTTGAATTTAGTTCTACGGAACAGAGTTGCCCTTGTCTCGGTGTGTGTGTGTGTGTGTGTGTGTGTGTGTGTGTTTGTGTGTGTGTGTGTGTAGGTGAATGCTGGGGGTTAAGATGGAAATTGGGGAATGGTGATGAGTGTGCTACACATTCTGTTCATCATAAAACTGCAAACAGAAAGAGGCTACATCTTGAAAAATTCAAGTCACCCCTATCTAACACCAGCATACACATGGGGTATTCAACCTGACAAGTCCTCTTATGTTTGCTTATGTAAGACGTTCAGGTAAGACTGAATGCGCTTTCTGTTCCATAATGAGTGTTTATTTTCTCTCTTTTTCATAGAGGAAATGCTTACCATTTTTAAGGGAGAGTCAAATGCACTTTCATGCCCAAGTTGAAGAGAGACCAGATTGTCTGCAAATAAGTGTCTTATTTAGAATGTTAACCGTGGCCGGGTCCCTGCTTCAATAACTCATTTCAGGGCTGACCCCGCATCTTAGCTCAAATAGCATTTACATTCCTGTGCAAATGGAGACATTCTTCCATTTGAGGTTTTCTTTAGGGGTGGGGTGGGGCGCTTTAAATAAGTGCTGCTTTCATTTTTGTGTTGTTTTCATTTTATCTGACATAATATAAAGCACAATAAGAAGGACCTAGTCACTAACGCACCCTGGAAGGGTCATATTTGCTTTACACCATTAGGGTTTATTATGTCTCTGTGTGTGTGTGTGTGTAAATGTGTGTGTGTGTGTGTGTGTGTGTGTGTGTGTGTGTGTGTGTGTGAGTGTGTAAATGTGTGTGTAAATGTGTGTCTGTAAATGTAAGTCTCTGTGTGTGTGTGTGCTGGGCTGACCTGACTGTATTCGTATTATCATGGAAATTTTTTGATTACTGTATGTTTAACCTTTTATGTTGAATTTGTGAACCTGTCCTTCTTTTAATGAAATGTAAAATTGGGATTCAAGTGACATTCAACAAGCACTTGTACATGTCCCATCCATATACTGTAGCTAAATGAACATAATATTATATTATAATACCATTTATATATGTTTTGCATTGCATGTTCAGAATGATTTGAGGTTACACTGCAGATTAAGGCTAATGGTCCATTGCCCCCTTGCCTTGCTTCTGAAACAATATTGCAATTGACTGGCCCAGCAAATATTAGACCTCCTCATTCTATGTTTTTGATGGCAGCCTCACCCACAGCACACAACTTAATGCCTCACCTTTGATCTCCCCGAGCAGCTCACTGGCGTTTAGCCCTTCCATCCTCTCTTTCCAGTCTTTTGAAAGAAGTCTGTCCATGCAAGTTGATTCTGTTGGATGACAGAAAGCATTCATACCATTTACCTGGTTTTATTTTATTTTCATTTCAAAGTGGATAAACAAGTAAGCACACTTGCAAGTTGCGAGCATTTTGAATGATTCGGTTTTTTTAGCTAAATTTGGGGAAAATGATTTGGAATCTTATGCCGGCTCACAACTCATTTCAGGGCAAAGTGGAGCTGTGCCCAGATTTTTTTTTTCTGTGAGAAGGCTTGTGCATTTGAAAAGGGGAAAGGTCCATAGGATTTTTTTCCTAGATTAAAAATGGTTAAATGGACAATGCCTCATTATTGGACTTGATCCTAACAAAAGGACTCACATTCATGTGGACATGGGTATTGTGTGAGGCTTAGCATTTTCAATGCATACGCTGCTACAGTGGTCATGAGAGGCTTGAAGGAAGTACAACTAGGGGATTCAAGGCCATTAATCAAGGCGCTGATTGTTTACCAAGGATTATGGTTATTGTAAATAAGTTAATGCTGCCGTGCATCACATGGAATGTATATTGTCAACATGTAACAACAACGGAAAATCGCCAATTCTTTTCAGGGTTATTTTGTCATGTGGTCTCTAGACGGTTTGTACATAGTGAGAGCGCATTTGAAAGGACATGAATGAAACAGATATGTCACGGCACAAATACGTAGCGACGTCGTCATTCTAAAGTCCATTCTAAAGTACTTCTCATCCAGCTCATTTTAAAGAATGCCACAAAAATATGTCCGCCATACCTAAACAGGTTTTAATAGGGCACAATGTCTTTGTGCATGTGCATTTGTGTATACTTGGTCTTAATATTTACAGCCTGAAGCAGAGGAGCTCAAGTGTCATGCAAGACAAACACTCCTAGTGGGGCTCACATAAAACAGAATAAGGGCCAAGATTTACGAAAGCACTTATGAGGGAAAATACAACCTGTAGCTCCACGCTCCATCTGTGTTCATTCCTGCACTATTCCAGCGCGATTTATGGTCTACTTTGATAAACACATCCGAGACAAAAAAAATGGATGGGGGCAGGCGACGGAGAGGTGGCGCAGTGGGAGAGAGAGAGAGAGAGAGAGAGAGAGACGCAGCTGAGGAGGCAAGTCTGGAGCCATGAGGAGAGCAAGGCTAAAGAGAGGTTTACCGTAGATGGATCTCAATCCCACAGTCTCTAACAAGAGGGAAATGAAGGCATCTCACTGCCAATCATAATGGCCCACCTTTAATAAACAAAGGGGACATTTTGCCACCACTGTGGATCAGTAACACTTGACCACAAAGTTGTAATACAAAGTGGCACTGTGTGTGTCCTGTGTGTGTGTGTAGTGTGTGTGTTTTCTATGTGTACATTTTTAAGTACAAACTAGAAGATATTTCATGAGATGAAATGAATAAACACAAGCAACTGAGCTCAAATCCCCCCCTTGGCTATGACTATGCACAGACGTTATAGTAAACAAAATCAGAACACAGGACTTTGTGAAGCCCCAGATTCATGCTGTAAACAGTGAGAGACAGGAAGGTAATGGACATGATGGAGCATCAGTAAGGTTGTAAAACCACAGCTACTACTAATGCAGTGTCCCAAGCTGACTTAGAGTCAGCAAGGCCTGGGGGTTGTTTGGGGTTGAACGTGCCCCTGTCACTGGGTCTCAGCAGTTGACCTTTTTGCTATGAAGCTTAATCTCCAACCTGATTGGCTGAGAGCAGAAAAAACGACCACCTCAGACTGCAATAAGACTTTTGATTGGTTCAGATAGAGAGAGAGGTTGGGTCGTGACAATGAGTTTCTTGTGTCTTGTGAGGACACACAAGCGCAACATTCACAGTTCACTCACAGATTAGCAAATACATTTAGACAAACAGACTTCTATCAAGGCTGATTCGGTGACACCTCCAAAAACAAACCCTAAACTTCCTTTGTCAGCAAATCAAGTACACATCAACAGGAGACTTGCATTCTAATTGCCAGAGTACGGGCATAGGCACACATATGACATCATTTTAATTCTGGGTTTTTTAAGAGCAGTGTGTTTGCAAGATACTCTTAGAAAGATTCCTTTTTACAATTCATTGGTATTGTACATTACAACCACCATGTGGGTTAAGCCCAATGTGGGTGTGCAATAATGTTATCAGGGTAATGTACTTGTTACTTAATGCCTTTCAATTACAATACACTGGTCATGATTAAAGTGTGCCTGCAATTCCCTAAAACAGTTCTTACACTTGAGTAATTCCTATTGGGAAGGTTTTACACATGCCGCTGGGAGGTAGCCAACAGCAACACAGCCGAGCTTTGGCTAATCGGCCACAAGCACTTTAACCCTCATCCTATTCTCTCGCTTTCACTGTCCCCATGTTCCACCGGCTTGGCCCCCCAGAGAGAGCAGATGTAACACACAATATGCTCCAGGATTACCCACAATGTCCATTAACACCTGAGATTATGGCCTGAACCTTGATGGACAGAGTCAGCTGACAAAGGGGAGAGGGTCAGGTTTAGGTGACATGGCTATTAGTGGTTCTGGGCCAGCCAGGGGCATTATGGGAGTCCTTAAACATTAGTGGACATACATTTCTCTATATGCCCACTACAACACTAATGACATTAGATATGACCACAATCTCAAATACAGCACAAATGTTCTGATTCATATTACACATATTATTACACACACACATACACACACACAGAGAGAGAGAGAGAGAGAGAGAGAGAGAGAGAGAGAGAGAGTGTTCCTAATCAGCCAAGAGGGAAGTAAGACTCCACGCCTTTTAAAAGGACTTCGACTGTGGCTGGAGTGGCAGCAACAGCCTTGCTGAAATGACCTGTCAGCGCCGCTGCACAACAAAGTGTGTGTCCAGCAGAATGAGCTCCATTGTCACCAGTAGGGAGGCCAGGCCTAATGGACTCTTTGATGTGGCTCCCCCAGCTGCTGCCCCCATCAGTGCTGACGGGAACCTCCAGGCCACCGTGGGGTTCAGACACAGCAATATCATTCTGGGTTTCCCATACGCCAAGTCAACAGGAGTCAAAGGTGAGACTGCATACACCCAGTCATGACCCCAACAGGGGGGTTAACAGGGAAACTGTGTGTGCCAGGGGGTCAAGACGGAGTACAAGTGTTCCCCTCTGGAAGAGAAATATCCAGAAACCTGCGAGTCTACCGAGCTACTTCGACCACTAGTATTGTTAAGACCAATGGACATGGAATAAGTTCTTTGGATATGAGTTCCCTTTTTTTACTGTATCAGTGATTTTTATGGTCCACAGTTAGGAAATTGAAACATCAGGCATTTCCAAACATCCTGGACATGAAGATCCACTATTTAACGTGTAGCAGCTTTTTGTCTGGGAGGAATTAGGGTAGGAATACCGGGAGTGTCCCCCCCCCCCCCCCCCCAAAAAAAAAAAACTATTGAGACACTGAAACATATGAGCCCTTGTATAGGCCCAGTAGGCCCATAGCACATAGTACCACCCCTGAGTCTGAGTAAAAAAAAAGACTAAATTGCTAATCCATAGCCATAGTGCCCTGTCTGACAAAAATTTTGTGGTACCAAATGAGCTACACCTTTTACACCTTTTAACAGAAAGAAATAGAACAAGTCCTGAAATGTAGTGCACCCAGACGATCTCAGAAAGCTGCATCAGACAAGCCCTAAACACAAAATACCAAACCACATGACATTCATTTTTATCAATATTGTTAATACACATTCAATTTTGGTCCTAGGGATGTAAATGGTTAACCTTTAACTGGTTTTAAAAATGGGTAATTTTGATCTGTCAAAAACTACGGTACTAACTATGGTCTAAAGTCTGAGTTCATACACCAGCAAACTGTAGTAACACGTAGGCCATGCCAGGGAAGAGAAATCCAATTAATGTGAAGGCTTCACATGACCTAGTTCACCCAGGAGAGCAGGGTAAGGAGAAATGTCCGAGCAAATGCAAATGAGCCATCATCCACATCTTTCCCAATACAATACTACTCCTCTCAGTACTTCCCTCCTGAACTGATTAGTCTAATGGTCTGAGATAGGAATGAGAAAAGTATACTAAATGCCACAAAATGGGGCCAACAAGGCTAGATAAAACGATGACATATCTGTATTAAGTGTGTTAGACTAGATAAAACGATGACAGATCTGTATTAAGTGTGTTAGACTAGATAAAACGATGACAGATCTGTATTAAGTGTGTTAGGGTAGATAAAATGATGACAGATCTGTATTAAGTGTGTTAGGCTAGATAAAATAATGACAGATCTGTATTAAGTGCCTTTACTCCAATTTACTTCAATGAGTTTGTAGTACTGTTTTTAGGATGATCACATATGTGGTTATGTTTTTCCATGTAAACTGACTCTTAATATCACTGACCCTTACCCTATCTTATGTAATGGTATGAAATTCCACATAATAAAATATCAATATTATTAATGCAATTATACATTAATTCAGTATTATTAACAGTAGCAGTAGTAGTATTAGTAGTAGTTATTAAAATATATTTTAGTAGTAGTAGTAGTGGTAGTATTAGAATATAGATTCATACATTCAGATCACTCCAAATGCAGAAACAGCAAATTTCCCCATAACTTCAACAGTCCACAATGTGCCCCTTGTAAACAATCCATTTCTCCCAACATGTGCTTGAGCACTGGGAGTCAATCTTTAATAGAGCACCCCCAGCCGAGGCAGCTTTTCTCCCCCAAATTCTCCCCACTGGAAGCGAAGGCCATTGTCATTCAGCAGAACACTCGCGGCTACTTGGACAATTTGGACAATCAAGGAGTGAATGGCCATCGGAAAAGTCAGTGGCAGCGTGCAGTGCTACCACCAAGCGCAGGGGTCAGGGCTGTTAGGCTAATGCGATTTTATTCTATTTGATCTCAGCAAATCTCCCCCCAGCTCAATCTACCCCTTCCTCCATCCTGAGATCCCTAAACAACAAAACAAGGCTGAAGAGGCAAGAGGAGACTGGGAATTATGTACTGTAAAGAATTATAAAGTGCTCTGACCACATCACTGGCTACATTATGACTATGATTGCCACCTGCTTTTTATACTTCCATTAAACTTCAAGTGCACTATATTCTGTAGGTGTTAATTGGAAAATTGCACAGAGGTGTAGGCTCTAATGCATTTGCGGTAATGCAAATATTGAACAAATAAATAACCGGATAGGATAGGATACCGTCTAAATAACAGCTGTCTTCATTTTTTTTACTTTTTATGTTTATGCAGTAAAACACAAACACACCCTAATACAATAAGGCCCTTGAGCTGTAAACTGACATCTTATTTCCACTGCTGCTCCAACACCACCCACCATTTAAACAGATGGATCTGACAGAGGAAAAGAAAGCCGAAGAAAAGATGAAAAGATGTCTATTAATGTCCATTTAAAAAAAAAATCAATAACAAACTGGCTCAGAGCAACTCATTGACAAAAAAAAATCCTTTTTTCTTTTTTTCCGTCACAGTTACTACCTTTTTCTTTTGCCACTACCAGTGGGGGAAAAAAGCTGGAAATGTCAACAGTTTTACTGCAGCTTTGACAGAATATGAGGTACTATCTGAAGGACAGATTAGTTCTTATGTACACTGGGAGGACAGCAAAGGTTATTATATACTTGCATACTTGTTTGACTAAATTGTGTGTTCACATTAAGTTGTTTTGTAAGTATTTTGAAAAAAAAACATTACATTACATTACATTCCAAATATAACGCAACATGGAGTATAGCAGCATGCCATTTAGGAAACCGCAACTGATTAATGTGTCTAAATAATAGAATAGTTTAGATGTGAGACACGTGACATGAATCTGTCTAGTTCATAACTATGGCCGTTTTTTTGCTGCAAAAGACCATTCAGCATACTATTTCCTAATATGCCGGAAATAAACATTTTTCTATGCCTTCAAGGACTGTCCTGCACAGATATTCTGAACAAATATGATTTTTGTCTCAAGCTTATCAAAGTCTAATTACTTTGTCCTGTCTGAAAGCTCTTAAACAGTAAATGTAGCATCTGTATCCCTGGCAACTGGGACTGGCATTCCACTCAGGCTAGGTTGTGCTGGCTAAGCTCAGAGTGTTGCTACACAGGCTACTGGAGGACTGCAGCTGCCCATTCAGAGTGAATATGGCCATACTGAACGTGGAAGAACAACTGGATGTCAGAATAAACTGTTACATGAATTACATGAATTCTTTCATTTTGCTCTGAAGCTGGAAATGCTTTCGATCATTGTTACCACTAGCATTGTAGGAACATCAGTTCACCACATGACCCCATTTGAGTGCTCAACAGTGTATTGCTGCCTTTGGTCAACATACACATACTGTAAACAGTATGTTTGTATCACATTACATATTTTAACATGTCTTCATTTATATTTCTTATCAGATCTCGTAATCACATCCTGTCTAACAATAGTTAAATGAAGGAGTAAATTTAACAAAACAAGCACATCATGTACAGCACACACGTCTGACAAGTCTGTTCAGCTCTCTGTGCTCTAGGCTATTGATCTAGTAGTAGCTCCGACCCCAGGGCGTCACAAGGAAATTTAATATGTTTCACAGACAGGTCTTGGAGGAAGCCTAGAGCTAGGGGTGGGCAATATAGACGATATATACCGTATGCAATATGCATTTGGCCAATGACAGAGATTTTAGGTCATATCGGCATACCGTGATAGGCTCATTGCGTCTCCACAACCATGTGAAAAAATGTTGACCTGTAGCTTCACCTTATTGATAGCACCTTTTCATTCTTACAACGAAACTGTGTAAGAGCCTATAAATTGAACAGCTACTGCCTGACACAAATGCAGCTTACCAGTTTACTTCTGTGTGAATTTGAGAGTCCAATATAAACACCTCCGAACGATGACTAAACAACTGTTGTACATATTGACTTTATGCTATGGTAACCATTGAGAAACTGTTATGCTGTAAGTTACATACCAAAGTATACCGTGATATATATCATCTACCGTCTATGGTTCAAAATATATCGCAATATAAATTTTAGGCTATATCGCCCACCCCTACCTAGAGCTAACACACTGCTCTCAGATTTACTAGTTCCAAGGTATTTTAAAGGTGTGAAAAAGCAAGACCAAGAACAGAGAGATTCCAATCAGTGCTCAGTTAGCAAGAGGCAATTCTGTTCTAACTGCTGAAATGTAACATTCTAAAAGGACGATATTTGATAAATGTGTCTCGTACCTTCTTGCTCAGTTTTAGTCATCTCCTCCATCTTCTTCTGTTTGAGTGTGTCAACCACGTCAGCCAGGCTGCCCTTGCGCCGTTCCAGTGTCCCAAAAGTGGATGAATTCAGGGGGTCATTGCGCTCCTCGGGTTTGTGTGGGGATGAAACATTGGAGTTGTTCAGATGGGAGTACAAGGAGTTCATCTTATTGCTCTCTGAGTCCTACAGAAAAAAGGAACATCTCTGTTGTGAAAACTGATAGTGTTTTTGAAAGCTGTGAAGAGCCCTTCACACTTACCAACAGTTGGCCAGTGCATGCACACTCAAGAGCACTCTCACAAACCTATACAGTAGGCACGAGTTTTTAATATAAAATCATTGGTAAATGTGTTTTCATAAATTCTGTCTGTCTGTTTTGAAATGCCATGAATTTGAAAATATAGGTTTATTTTTTATTTCTTTTTAAATATATGTAAATATATCATTATTATACTATATCATAATAAATATATATATATATATATATATATAAATATAGTATTATATTTTTAACAAAGTAATTTTTCTTCTTTTTAGAACTTTCTTAAGATCTGTAAGAACATTCTCAACATATGCCTGTGGTCCAATAACTGAATTATTTTATTTAAAGTAATGTCACTCACAAAACACACAGCTCCCTCCCTAAGAACAGGTCTACTGCCATCATATGATTTTTAACACAGAACTGGCAGACGATTCTGTTAGGTTCATAGATGTTGTTTCCACCAAAGCAGCCATAAGACACACAAGACTGATTGAGGTCATTTCACATTCAACCACGCTTTGTAAAAGATGTGTCCTCCATCAACTATTTGAAAACTGAACCTTTAAAAAGCTGTGACATGTTGGGTGTAGTAACTGGAAGAGAACGTCTGGTGTAAGTAAACTTTGCATTAAACATTAAACACACCTTTATCTGCCATGGCTGTAGTAGCCACTCTGCTCTAGGTGGTCAGACAGATCCTACCCTACACTTGTGATGAGCAGGGAGGAGAGAAGGGTGAGGAGGAGAGGAAAGGGTGACAGTGGGACGTCAAGCAAATACAATGAGAGAGAGAAAGTAAGAATGAGAGTGAGAAAGAGAGAGAGAGAATGAGAGAGAGAGAGAGAGAGAGAGAGAGAGAGAGAGAGAGAGAGAAAGTGAGCTAGAGAGAGTGTGTGTGAGTGAGAGACAGCAGCTGCTCTGTGCTGTTTCTGTTTGCACCTGGTCCTCAGTGCAATGTTGTGAATTTAAATGTCCATGAAAGTGCAACAGGCAAAATATCCGGTGGGGTCACTGATGTAATTCCATAAGCATCCAAATGTATGTTGTTTTACAGAGGATCCCCTGACCCCATTTTCCACAGTAAATGAACACATCATTGGTCAATAGCTGCATCTTCTTTTAGGTTTAATAGAAGTCAAAAACTAGCTAACGCTCTGTCACATTCCACCCTTCCTAGAAATGCAGTGTTTTACATGTAACATGTACAAGTGTTGAAATCAATGCAAACTACATTAAACCAATGCTACACTCTGTTTTATACTTTATTTTTGTTATATATTATATGCACTTAAGCATCCACTGATGTATGTATGTATGTATGTATGTATGTATGTATGTATGTAAGTAGTCTATGTACAGTAGGCATGTCTAATAGGGGAATAGCAGACGTAAGTTGGGAGGATGTCCAAGAGTTTACCTGCTGCGCTGCGCCCAGTGCATCCATGTCCGAGTCCTGTTGCTGAGTGCTGATTGGCTGCTGCTCCTGCTGAGGGGAGTGACTGTGCAGGGGTGGTGTTGGGGACCCGTCGGGGTAATCAGTGCGCTCTCTGTCCTCTTTCTCCGTGTCCCAGGCCTCTGATTCCCGACCCCTCCCAAATTCTCCCTCAGAACTTGGTGACATTGGAGAGGTGGAGTTTTTGGAAGACATCGCACTGCAATAGAAACACCAAAGACATGCCCTGAATGCAAAAAAACTTAGACCTTGGCAAATATCAACCCATAGCACTGTTACTTGAAATCGCTAAATGCTGTTGGTAACAAAAGATTAATAGATTTAATTGTAATAACTGCCATACTTTCAGGTCAATTAACCAAGCTTAAGACATTGTTAATTTGCTAAATATCTTCAGCTATGACAATATATAGGAAGTGCTATATGCTATTTGGATTTTTAGATGACCTTAAGGAATTTCAAAAATAAACTAATGTGTTTGTTAAAGGATGATTATTTTGAAATTCTCCTACTATAATACGACACTTCTATCCAAGGCTCTTTTTTAATGCTCTTTGATGTGGCTCGTGAGGAGAAAAGGCGCCTCAAAACAGTGTGGACAGTAGCAGCACTCCCTTACCACTCAGCACCTCACAGCTGTGCAAACAGCCCACTGTGCCTCTGGGCAATCTCTGCATTGAAACTCCTCAATTTCAATTAACCAAGGCATCAATCAATAACTTCACCCTCAGTGGTGGAAAACACAATACTGTGCTGTGGACTTGTGCTGAGTTGTGCAGAAGAAAGCTAGGGAGCTTAGGGGCCGCTGCTGGAAGGAGGTTCCTCAAGGGAGGGCACCAGATAGAAATGATTCTGTCTGACACAGTAAATCAGGCTGTATTATTCCTGTAGCTGTCTGTGCTAAATGGCCTGCCTCTCAGGCACAGTGGAATGCTGAGGCCCATAGCCATCACTCATAGCGGCCTGCAGGAAGCTCTCGAGGCTCTTAGCTGCTGGTCATCTCCCTCGAGAAAGAAGTTACCAACCTACCGCCTTACGTGACTGAGACACGAGGAGACAGTTGAGACACTGTTTCAAAACATCTTTTGCTGGAGCCATGATGTGCTTCACCCGATTTTTAAATTGAGACAAGTGTGGCATGACAGCTCTCATAAATACAGCACCTCCTGACCTATTTCTAATGTCCTGGCATGCTCAGAACGAGCCCACCTTTATGATTCATGGCAATGATGGAGCATCTGCACGGTGATCAATAAACCACTCTGACGCCAGAGGAAGGTTAAGGTTAACACAGGCAGACAGACAGACAGAACTAGAGAGAAGCAGAAGACAAAGGCAGGGACTCATGCCCCATCTGAGGTGTGGGTCTAATACTGTCTGTCAGCTGCACTGAATAATTCATCAGAGTGTCAACATGGCTGGGGGTTGTAGCCATACTGGGCAGACATGGGGGGTGGGGCACAAAGAGCTTCTTGGCCGGCGCACAAAAGTCGCACTGGATCAGTGGCAAGTCATGTAATGACTTTTCATACGGAACCTCTGCCACGTTCCAGGCCGGCTGTCCCAGAATGATGACATCAGTAACTAAATCCATAACAGTGGGGGTATGTGTTCATTCCGAGCCCTCCCTCATTCCGTTCTTTTGCTTACTGCATTACCAGCAAACCCGAACCTTCACTCACATCAGGTGTCTAACCTAAAGAAAGACATCAGATTACAGAACACTATGTCTGTTGTGAAATGTCACATAAACATGGCTCTCACAAAGGACATCTGCTACCGTTGCTGCCACTGCCATGTTTGTTAATTGGAGGCAAAACCGGCACCCCTCAGAAAGGCCTCTCCTGATAATGGCGTGATGATTGATAGCATTTCCCTGGGAGTCAGCGCGAGGCGTTAGGGGTTGCCTTGCCTTTGGGTTGGACGCAGGTCGACCTGACCTTTAAGGAATCCTCATGATACAGTCTTGCCTCACGCCTGATTACACAATTACAATGAGCAGCCAACAGGCCCACTGAATCAATGAGGGAGCATGAAATCCCGCCCGAGAAGAAACAGTCTTTTCTCCTTGTGCGCTCCCACTGTGGACGGGACAGAGGCGCATATATTTAGCCGCACAATATTGCTGGCCCTTGTATTTATAGGGCCCAAGAGTTGCCTTCCTGGAACGGAGGTCTTGTATGGCCAGGAATGCTTCGACTCATAAATTGTTGCGACTGATAAAGTTTCATCACGCAAACAGACTAAGTGTCATTGCCCAGGGACTTGGCAAGACTACGACTAATGTGATTAGTGCAAGTTATCAGCACTTAGAGGGTAACTCCTTTCATGTGGTCCGGGAGCTGTTCAAATCTATCACTGAAGGGCACTAAGGTCTAGAGAACATCGTTTTAAATCAGTCAGCAGTGAAATACTGTGTAATGTGTGAAAACATCATAAAGTACAAACCACAAAAATCAACAATAGACTTAATCAGTCTGTCTGTGTACATTTAGTGTGTAGATCATTCATCCAGGTCATAGTACTGTAGTCACAAATATCAGTAAAAGATAACTGGACCTTTTATTCTTTTTTATATACATGTAACTAAATACCTTAACTTGCTTCGTCTGTTGCACTTTCTATTCAAACATATAGAGATGTGAAGAAGGAAAGAGTAGAAGTTAAAGCAGCTCAGTCACATGCTTCAGAGAACTCTATGATGAGACAAGAACGAAAGCACAACGGTAGCTGTCCGGCAGCCAAACAATGTTGTTCCAGCGAACAGTGTCCCCCTGAGAATAGTGTGTTCCTCAAAGCTGACAAGAGGGGCTTGTCATGTTAGGGGCAGCCTGCTGGTCGAAGCAGTCCCCTACTATAAACATGACTATTCCTATTTTCTCCTGTTTGCCAGGCCGGGGCATTTTAAGTATGCTTGGCGACTGAAACTTATTTGCAGATACTAAATGATACATGAAGATGGAAATAAAAAAATGTATTTATAGAAAGTCAAATACGTACTGTAATTAAAGTATAAAATCATAATACAGGATATTCTGTGTAAAGCATATTTATTCAACTAGAATGCTGCTATTCAGTAGAACGTATAGTAAATTTGAACTGTATCAATCCTGTTCTACATCCATCCATTGCTTCATTCAGTCACTAATTTCATTCACTCATTTGACATCAGTTTACTGTTCTGAATTGGTCTAAATAATCAATATACTCATCAATCAAAACATAACCATTTCCAAGAACACTGATTAATGTGCATAAGAAAGAAGTTCACTGTCAACAGTGTGTCAAACTGTCAAAACATTAATCGAGCTCTTACGCTAGTCAGCTGTCACCATGCTGAAACTCACTGTTGTCAATTCATTATTCACGCTTCTACAAAGGACTGGGTCAACTGTGTGTGCAATGCCACAAAGACTGAAAAAAGAAAGGGGTGGGGAGAAGTACGAAAGAAAACAACCCTACGTCAACACCAGACTTCAAACTTCACAGTCGGACAAAATGGGATTAAAAGTGGCGAGAATAAAATGTGGAGGTAGGTGTGGTTAATGTACTATATGTAATGTATGTATTTAAGCCTATGTAGGTTTGTTCTTGTGCATAGTGAGTGTTCCTGCTTTAATTCTGCTTTAAAAAATCTGTGTAAGGTCTGTGCTGGTGGCCAAACCCAGCCACCATATCCATACCATTCTTAGTCATGAGTTACTGACTCATAAATTGTTACAGTGGTTCCTTTTTTGTCAATCACACCTGAGCACCCGTGCATCACAACAAGAGTCCCACTACAGGCAATACAAGAAACACAGCTCTCCACAATGCCAAACCGATCATAAATCGCCCCATCTGCCTGTCGTTTTCTGTCTTGCCACCTGCCTGTCCTGCCATCTGCCTGTGCCAGTTTTTTTAACAGGAACTGCATCCAGCTGCCAATGGCAATTAAGTCGGACCACAACAAAATAATCACTTTATCTCCGACTCTTCACTCTTGAACTCTGAATCTAGCGATCTATCAATCTATCTATCAATCTATCTATCAATCTCTCAAAACCACATTTCTCTAAATTAAGGTTGACAAACCTCTGTCATTAATTGAATCCAGGACTTTCCCTCCAAGCAGAAACGCTGATTTGGCCTGTGTTCTGCTCACAGAGCAGCAACTCCTCACACACACTGTTTGTTGCAGGGTCATGACAGAGGCACTTAAACATGTAAATAATCTCATTACAAGTGTAATCTTGGTGAATACATCGCCTTATCAAAGCAGGTGGTGTAAACAGGTCCAATCCTATTAACCTCAACATTAAACAAGAAGCTACAATACCAAACTACATGCCATTGATAATAAATAGTACTTAGGCCCACACACTATTCAACGAAAAAGTTAATTTTTTAAGATATATGTGGTATTTAGACAGTTAGAATACATTGTTGTTTGATTGGGGTCCCTCCTTAGGTGCGAAGCAGGCAAAAATGCATATAAAGCATGATATTGTAAAATGAGAGATACTGGTCACTAAATATTAACTTCTTACTGAGTTCATTTTAATGTATTTATTTAGTTGAACATTAGCTGAACATTGATGGGAAGACAACATGACAAAAGTGACACATGATACTTCCAGTGAAATGATTTTATAATATTGGGAAACATTCCAAAATCCGCTCAGAATATGCATGACATAACATGCATGACACAAAAGGCTTGGTGCTATTGTAGCTATACTTCTTTATATATATATATATATATATAACTCTCTACATTTTTATATTAATATATATATATATATGTATATGTATATATATATATATGTATATATGTATATATATATATATATATATATATAAGCTTGTTTTATATATATATATGTATGTATATGTATGTATATGTATGTATATGACAGCTGGAGTCAAGTAGTCTGTGCAGACTATAACAACATAGTGGTGAGTAGGTGTGTGGCAGAGTGGAGTGGCAGTTATGTGAAGCACTGTGCTTTGGAGGGCGAGACTCTGAGAGCTGCTCCCCGTTCTCTTTTTGCTGTAAGCATTTGTTTTCTTCCCCCAGGCATGCCTGCATGTCACTGCAGCTCCCGCTGTCAAATGTGCAATTACAACGCAGTTGCTGTTCCTGTCGGCACCAGAAGAGTACCCTGCACACAGGAGCCTCCAACGTGAGCTCCACACATGCTGCCTTACAACAGAGGTCTTGTAGCTTGACACATTCACCCTTCATCTCAAAACACACTCCATCACATGCGAACACAAACACAGACACACATGCATGAATGGACAGCATATTCTGTGTGTTTTAACACACTCAGGCAAACATTTCTTAAAAGAAAGTGTGAGAGAAATCATTGTTCTGCTGTACACAGTTGGACTTTTCACTGACGCCCTGCCATGACACACACGCAAACACATATGCACACACACACACACACACACACACACACACACACAAACACACACACCCAGTTGTGAGGGTTGAAGGCACAGGTCAATCTCACAAGCACAAAGTACTCATTGTCAGCATTGAGCTTAAGCATCCAGTTTGATCTATAGCACCTAAAGGTCCAACCTTCACACACTGTTGTTAACATGGGGAATGGGAATTTGTGCCCATTGTTTCCAAATCACTTTTTTTCACAAAATGCACAAGAATACAAAAACCTGCTCCTATTCCATTGTTCAAATCGTCCACCTTATGATGTGATCGTGAGACAATGTAAGATTGTGTAATTCTGTATGACATTCCTCCAGAACTACGGAAGCATGTGGCTGTGTGAGAGCTATGGACTATATTGTCCAATGGCCTCAGCAGCAGCTCACAAACACCAGCCGCACCAGTAATAACTCAGTCTGGCAGAAAATCCGCTACTCCACCACAGGTGGTGGCCGGAGTTACTAGGGCAACTGCGCTTACCCTTTTAAGATGATCTTCTGCCATCCATTTAGCCATAGAGACAGTCACCTTTAGCTCAATGGACACAGATGCATTAGAGGGCTCCCTGCTAGACTTCACTGTTGTTGTCAGAAATTTAGCAAATATAATGACTGACACCCCACAAACCCTTTTACCGCTTGGAGCGTGTGTGTGTGTGTGTGTGTGTGAGTGAGTGAGAGAGAGAGAGAGAGAGAGAGAGAGAGAGAGAGAGAGAGAGAGAGAGAGAGAGAGAGAGAGAGAGAAAGAGAGAGAGAGAGAGACCAAAAGAAAAAGAAGGATAAAGATTACAAAGAAACTCATTAGTGGATGCATGAAGTTGCTGTGTCATAAATCAACTTCAACATACTTCAACATCAAAATCACGACTGCTCTTTGGCAGGGCATACAAAACCATACTAATACAGTATGTGAGTACAGTAGGTCTAATCACGATAAAGCGCATGGGCAGACATCTAATGGACTCACTACGTAGCTAGGAAGTCTGCTTATAAATAACCCAGTCATTAACATTACAGCACAACACTGATGATGATACCATTACCAGGAACATGTTCAAGTGTAGTGTGTTGAGGTGGAGTTTTGGATATAGTTGAGTAGTATTTCCTCGGTTGCTAAAGTTAACTATTCTAAAGTTAGCAGTGAGTGCCATAACCACTGCAGAACTGGAAGGAAACAAAGATGCACTCAGAGGTGGAGGGAGAAGAAAAGGCTATTATGGCAAAGCCTTGGTGACTATTTCTGGCTCACGAAACGGACTTATTGGACTTTCACTAATTTCACTGATTGGCTGAATTCATTAGGGATTTTCCTATTTGTGCTTGTGTCTGTTGTGTTTGGTAAATCATTAACGTGAGAATAATCAAGTGGAAAAACTGTTCCTTGAGAGAAGAAATGATTCAAGGTACAGGAGGAACTCAATCTTGAACGCAACTTGACCCATATATGGATAACTGGCAAACTAAAAACATATAGCAGCCGCCAAAACCATTTTGGATATAAATAACTTTAACTCTGCAAGTAGAAAGTACAACAGGTTAATTACCTTGTAAAACCTATGACATTCCAGCCCATTCTACTGTCATCCCCCTGATCTCCATTCTTGGTCTCTCTGCCTAGTCCTTCCCCTACTCTACCTTGCTTCCACGCTGAACACATCTTGCCTAATCCAAGTTGACACACAGGGGAGAATGTGGATTAGCGGTGGGAAGATGCTTTTACTTGGATTAATCCACTTGACTTGTTGTAAACACTTGGCCAGGGAACAAAAGAAGATTGTCACCATTTCCACATCAAGCATCAAGGCGCTTTAGAATCTCGTTGCATTTGAGGTTGCAACTGGTTAAACTCAGACTATATTTATCCACAGCAACCTACGGCAGCTGAGGGCAGTCAAAACTAAGAAATCACAGATTTCTCATAATGACAAGAAGGTGAGAAGCTTTTACTTTGCCAAAAATCAGAAGACAAGATTGAATGGCTAAACTGGTCAGCTACCACCTCAGTTGTATCACACCAAGTATAATAATCCATGTATATACTTGTGAATATGTGAATAACCACGTGAATAACGAAAATATAACATTCATCCTCTGTTGTATTTTACAGTTTCTACACCCACAAAAAAGGGGTTAAATAGTGAAATCATTCCCAATGACTTGCTTTTGGATCAAGGCCTTCCCATGGATCACAAAGGCCTTTAATTGGATTACACTCAGGCTGGCTTGCAACAAGCTGCCACAAATCTAATCACGGAACAGTCCTCAATTAGTCTCAGTTGGACTTCAATGGTTAGATGGCAAAGAAAGGGGGCAGCATTTATCAACAGCAATTCATTAAGGTCTTTATTAAGGTCTTCATTAAGGTCTTTATTTAGGTCTTCATTAAGGTCTTTATTAAGGTCTTCATTAAGGTCTTTA
>JAGFZM010000092.1:718026-798296 GCA_017657215.1 Limnothrissa miodon | reverse complement strand
TTAGGTCTTCATTAAGGTCTTTATTAAGGTCTTCATTAAGGTCTTTAGGGTTTGAAAGCAGTACTTGAACATACTGAGGAGGGGAGGAAACGAAAAGACAACTTAATGACAAGGAATGTGGAGTGTTTTTAAAGCAAGCACAACCCATTCTCTATACACTGCATTTGAAACATATTCATACTTTGTTACCTGAATTTAAAGATAATCTTCCCCGAACCAGGTGTTTCAAGAGTCCAGATAAACACCCCCCAACAAACTGAACACACTGATCATACAAGGAACCAGTGGAACCATCAGTGTGACAACAGTGGTTCGTCGCCAGCACAGCACAGAATATGAACACCTGTGTGTGCGTGTCCTTTCAAAAGTCTAAGGAAGCACTCTTGTTGGAGGCCAGTGAGCTCCCCGTAGATCCCTGGATTGTGCGACTGGCTTGTCCTCAAGCGCCTGTCTTCTTACTGAAGAGACAGCTCCCTGCTCAGGGAAGAGACCCAGCTGCGACCGCAGAGCGTCAGCGCCAAACCAGCCAGCGCTTGGCCCCTGTCTCTGATCGACACGGAAGAGCAGAAACAGCTTTCCCCATAAATACAGCACAGGCCTAGGAGACAGACTCAGCCACACTGACGCACACACAGGAAGTGGATAACCCAGCACTGGGGGAGAATGGGGGAGTCAGCAGTCAGCACAATAGAAGAGCTGGAGCCAACGGACTGTTTGAGGTGCTCCCACTGCCAGGCTGCCATTCCCAACAGGAGGATATGACCCTATGGGACTGGGCTGTTGTAAACACTATTCGGGGAGAACACTATTTCGATTCAGTACTTGGATTAGCAACACTGGACCTCACGATTCCACGCCTTTTATTCCGTACTTTCCCTGATCCGCACCCTTTATGAGCCTTTCTATAGCGTTTCCCTCCAGCTCTGTCGCTTTGACATCACTGCCAGAGAATTCCCTCCAAGCCGCAGCGGTAACAGAATTGAGACAACTGATCGTCTCAAGGAAGTTGCAGAAGGTGCAGTTTGGAAGCCAGTGGGGGAAAAAGTGAGTAAGCCACAGAGATGCTTGCTCTCCTCCTCACCACACTAAAGGGGATAAGCTTGGGGATCATAAGTAGAGCAGGCCACATCTCAAGGGCCAATCCAAATGGAAAGAGGGAGGGATGCATTGAGTGAAACTGGTTAAGAAGGAACACACCACCCTGCTGTTGGACATCTACACACACACTGGAGTGGAGCACACACTCCACCTCCATACCAGGGAAAGCCCATCTAGCAACCAGAGACGTTATTTCCAGGGGGGTTAAGGGGGTCATGACCCCCCAAATAATCAGATCCACCCAATATACCCCCCCCCCCCTCCTCCCAATATAATCATATCATTCCAGTTGATAAAATTATGAATGATCTATTTTTTTATTTATAGAGATTATGACCCCCCCAATCTTCAGCACAAAGTTACGCCCTTGCTAGCAACACACATGAAGCCCTACTTCAACACTATTTCTCAGGTATAATTCGCATTTAGTGGTTGTCAGTAACAACATCTGTCAATTATAACAGCTAAATCAGACTGTTTCACAGTCACAACTAACCAACACTTTTTTAAGAGATGTTTGTATATTAAAATATAACACAACACAGACTCTACCATACAAATCACACCCTTGATACATGTCTATGTTCATCTAAGATGTATTTGCAAGCAATCTGACATGCTTTCATTAGACTGAATAACAATTTCTCTAGCACTGGTGTTAAATGTGTATTTAGAAGGGAATGGAACAGCAGGAATGTATGTTTAAAAAACTCTAATCTGATCACGTTATATATCAAAAAGTTAAAGAGTACTCGGAAAGTGTAAGATGGGAAAAGAAATCTGAATATGTGGATCACTTAGTGATTTAGGCCCTTTCAAAGATGTAATGACTCCTTCTTTGATACAAGTTACACTTTTCATGAGGATCTGGAGGTTTTTTTGAGTATCCTGTTCACAGTCAATCAATAAACAGAGTCTATCCAGAGTCTCCTAGGCAGAGGTAATTATACACAGAAAAGCTGATGAGTAAAAGTCTCCACCACTAGAGAAATCAAATAAGTTACCTCTCTCTCTCTCTCTCTCTCTCTCTCTCTCTCTATGTGTTTGTTGCAGTTGTGGCGGTAGAAAATCCCTTCACTGGTCTTTGCCAGGTGGAGTTTTAATATTATGTTAAAAAGGGTCCCCGGTGTACTGAACAAGGTGAACCAATTAGCTCCTCTTCATGCGAGAGTGTGATGGCATGTGACATAAGAGAGGCGGTCGAGCCGTCTGCTTATGGAGGAGAAAAAACCCTCAGGGGTGATATCTCTTTCACTCACGTCTGCTGCGCTTTCAGGTGCTGGGACAATCGGACAAGGATCCCTTGGAGATTTGCACTGAATTCATTCACATTCATAATTTCCCAAACAAACACGGGCCTGATGGCAAGTGTGCTTGTATACCGTGAGAGGGGAGAGGGGAGATGGCCAAGCTGATGAGTTAGGCTGGGGACAGGTCAGGTGGGCTCAGCAGGCTATTCCACTCTCCTAGGATGGGAGCTTTCAGCGATGGTGCAACGGTGGGCTTGTCTTCATCAGCCTATACATAGGCTTCTACAGCTGCTCTGTATAGTATCAATACTATGCCATTTCTTCTACGTTATAGATTTTGTTTTGGTCTTTCATGAACTCTAAAGCAATCAATAATGGTATGAATGTGCGCTTCAGTGGATACTGCAAGGGCATCATGTAAAGCATAACTATAATGCCAGCATTACTTTAACTGTCCATTTTGGTATGCTTCAGTGTAACAAGAGCAGCAATTACATTACAGCAATTACATCACATTTTTCATAGTTAATGAAGATCACATGTTAAACAACGCATATTTCACAAACACAACAAATTCCTTGCTCTGAATACTTTGATGAATTTCAGAAATACTCACATAGGTTTATCTTTGTCCCTGCATCAATGTCTCACCGGCTGGCAAGCTTTGCACACATGAATTTGACCTGAAAAAAAAACATACACAGACATACATTTCAGACATACATTTTATGTGAGTGCATTCACAAATGCTATTAAGATTTAGTAATACAGAGTCAATGGCATCACAGAATGTTATTGAATGTGAACCTATTCCTCAAGAGAAACAAACTATTTTACTCAGCACAAGGGTCCTTATGAACCAATGGATAAAAATGAAAATACACACACAGTAATCAGTCTTTATAGTGTTCTAAAAGTGTTAACAGACCACGTGTGTCTACCTATCCCAAGTCAACCAAAGACAACTACTTGACCAGAATTCCAGCCTACAAGTTGAGGCTTACCTCTCTGTTCAAAGTGAAACCACTTTAAGATGCCAATTTTGTACATTGCTGTCTGGCTTAACTGGTTTGTACATACAAGAGCAGCAGATCCAAAGCCACCCTTACTGTGCAGACAATGGAAGGATTACGTTGCATTTCTGTCTGATTTCCCTTATCCATGCAATTGATTAATAGAGCTACACTGTAAAAAAAAAAAATGAAAAGCTATGATGATTTAAAAATTCGAAGGCAACTTGATGCACAGAATTTTTCAGTTTCCTCAACACAGAAAAAGTATTTATAAAACCTAGAAATGTTAGCTTTTATGGGGTGGAAACTCTGTGCATCAAGTTACCTGGAATTTTTACATGTAAGTTCTCATGTTTTACAGTGTACAGCTATGCTTTATCTCAAACTCAATTGCACTGGACTGAAGATATTTGATAACAACAAAAGCAGGGATGTCAAGAATAAAGGCCAGAGTCTAGAAATGTCCATTGAAATGCCATTTGCAACACAACAGGCCAGGTCTAACAGAAAAAACGATTGCTAAGCGATTTTATGACCACGAAAATGGTTGCATAAACTTACTGAGAGTCTCTTTAAAGAGGCACTCAGTAAGTCTGTTTTTTAACCCTGCATTAAACGCCACAAACCTGTAGGGGGAGCTCTGTACAGTTAACTGTATTGCTGTAGTGTACACTCCCTCAGAAGTTGCAAGTTCCGTATTCACTATACAGGGCTGTACAGCGGTGCGCTCAATCGGCGTTTGCTACACAACAGACCAGTCTAACAGAAAAAAAGATTTCTAAGCGATTTTATGACCACAAAAATGGTCGCATAAACTGAGACTCAAAACTGAGTGCCTCTTTAACCTATGGTGTACTGTCAGGAAAGGAAACCCAATTAAGTATGAGGGAATCAGGAATGTGCTTGTGGTAGCCAGAAACACAAAGAAACATGTATTTTTGTCACCTGACTGTTTGTCGTCACACCTATAAACAGGCTATGAGAGGCCTATAAGGAAAATCTTAAGGCTAATATGGCTTTCGGTAAAAATGAGTTTGACACCCCTAAGATAAAGAAATACATTCTGTCACCCCACTGAAGTCTTTATTTACAACTCAAGGTGAAAGGGTAGATCCAAAATTACCACTCATGAAATAGTGAACAAAATCATTTTTTCCTGCCCAGGTGCTGGGAGTTGTGTGACAAAGCGCTCCAGCAAAGACAAAGAGAGGTATTCACTCAGGGGTGACAAATTCAGCATATCATTGGGTTATTTAGTGATGGCAGCCGCCCAATCAGAGCACTGCACAGCTGTTAGAGCATTCCACTGATTTTCACGACAACACATACACACATACCCATGAGTACACATAGACACAAACTCACACACAAACCCACAACTGCAGTGGTAAAATGGTACCTGCTTGCTAGATATGTATGGTCAAGAAGTCATTAGAGAGGGTAGGACCTCAGTGCCATTGCAGCAACTAAAGCCTCATTCACAAAAAGACTTTCTGCCACATGCACAAATTGGATGTCTAAAGGATAAAGCTGAAACGGTGTCTCAAGCAGACTAAAGAGGATGTGATTCCACTCAGCATGTGTTGGACATTGAAAAAATAAATATATGTTCCTATAGGTAGCCAAAGGCAACAGGCTCTGATTTACTGCAACAAATGCTGCATGTTTTATTTAGACAGTTTACATGCAGAAACATTTCATAATTTTCTAGAACAAATCTCGACTGCACTGGGCCAACACAGAAGTAGGACTGTAGTATGACACTTGTGGAGCTGCATGTGCCCTTGATGTGGAGTTGTGCGAAAGAAAAAACAAAGAGTGTGGGGCATGTGGCTGCAAGCTGCTCTTCGGCAGCCTCACCCAGACCAAGAGGTAATAACTTTAGCTAACCACTTAAGGGCAATTCATAAGATGCTCCACGGCATTTCTGCTCGCATCATACAAAAGACGGCTCATATTCAGCAAATATGCCTTCAGCGCTGCACTGGAGATCACTCCCCTTGTCCCCTCCTTGGTGTGTGAATGTGCTTGGAATGCAAAGACACGTCACCACATGCCTGAGAAGCCAAGGCCACCTGGGAGCTTCAACTGTCCCCATGCACCAAATCCGAAAGCACTTTTTAGGCAAAGGTCCCCTTGCTTCTGATTTCTGGAGAACAGATGGGATCAGGGTCAGTGCATCTCGAGAGCCAAAGTGACACGTCTCTCAATCAGATGTGTGAATAGTTTGTAGCCGTGACCATCCTAATCTTTTACTCATGTTTACAATGGGAAATGATTTAGTAGGAGTCTCTTAGATGATCAGAAACAGGGTGCTAAAACAACTCTGACTCTAACATTAGACAGTCCATGTGGGAGAGAAAGGGGGCGTGGGGGGTGGGGTTGACATGACATGTACATTATTGCAGTGGAACAGGTGGCTCTGTGGTGGGGCTTTGCTACTTGAGCCCTCAGTCCTGCTCTTGGAACAGCTGTCTGACGGGCCACGCAGCTCACTGCAGTAATAGAAGAGCCAGCTTTAGGGAAGCAGATTCGTTTGAATTTACACACATGCTTTCAAACACACACACACATTTATTACGGAGGTGAGGCTGCTAGAAGAGAATTCTTTGTTCTTGAATTCAGCTCTTCAGGTGACCTCAGAATTATACTTCCATGCTACACAGCGGTTTGATAATACTCTTCTCTTAACACGTCTCAACTTCTGAGCTGTCTGCTTGCAGTATTATATTCTTCTGACTGCTGTGTTTCCTCCATGGGCATCACTAACATTGCCCATGTACGGTAATGTAGAGGTGGATGTATATGGAAGTGCAAGTACAAATATAATGATAAATGAGGCTATTAAATAATAATTTAAATTATAATTTTACATTTACACATTAATAAGGACACACACATTTCTCAATGGGCCATTGGGGCTCTTTCATAAAATTGGCCCAGTCAATGCTTTAGTCATATATCATTGAAAAAATGGATTCTATAAAACTGAACCTATGGATGGCCATTGATATCTTCAGACACACAATGATTAGATTTGGCACAAGCAGAGATACAGAATGTCTATAGGCATCCATAGGCATGTATGGGTATCTGAAACCTTGTGTACCACTCAGAACCTCAAAGCACTCAGAGTGATAGGTGTTTGACACCAATACCGGTATAGTGAGAATGGACAGCGTGGACAAAACAACCATCCCATGACAACAACTGTCTGAGTCTGAGTTTGATCAAGAACAGACGATGGAGACATTTGAGTAAGGAACAGACATATACTATGGGGAGGGGAGGGAGTCCTGGATATGTTTAAAGAGCAGCTTACATGTCTGAAGCAGACCTTGTTTAAGGGGGCAGAGTCTTACATGAAGAGTTAAAAGAGACCAACTACAAGCCTCTATGAAGCACTCAAAAACCATGCAGCAGGACCACAGTTGCTACAAAACATTACCATTCATCCCTTTACTACTGGGGCAGTCAGTTAATAGGTAGAACTGTATGACCAAAAAGAAATCTCTAGGCCTAGAGAATGTACTGTAAAAAATAAAAAGCTATGACAACTTTAAAATTCAACGTCTAAAAATTCAACACAACACAAAAAAAATAAAATTTCTAGGTGTTAAAAAGACTAAAAGACTATACATTTTGTGTTGTGTAAACTCAAAAATTCTGTGCATCAAGTTGCCTTGAAATTTTAAGTTGACATATCTTTTTTTTTTTTTTTTTTTACACCAGTAAGACAGAATGAGTGAATGAGGGAGAGTGATTCACCCTCTCGCTCCTCCTATCCAGCACAGCACACACGTCTCTGAACTGAGGGTTTCCCAATAGACAGACTGTGGTGTGCTGAAAACAGGACAGGTGGGTCACGTGGAAGTCCCCTAATACTCCTCAGGTCAGCAGACACTGTTTGTCATATCATATCCTCCACAATCCACTGCTTGCCAGAGCTGAGCCCAGAGGAACATATAGGGAAGCAGCTGTGTGTGTGTGTGTGTGTGTGTGTGTGTGTGTGTGTGTCTCTCTCTGCCTCTACCTCGCATAATCTCTCACTCCACTCAAAGCTCATTCTATCGCTCTCTTATTTCTTCACGCACTACTTTCCCCCTGTCAATCCTATCCTGTGTTTTCCTTTCTTTTGACGTCTCTCTGAGGTGTGATAAGTCAATTAAATGATGAAACACCTTTTCCTCGTCTGTTTTTGTTCCGATAGTAAGAGATACAGAAGTTACACCGCAGACTGACAGTTTTTAAATACAAAAAGCCCAAAACTAGTTTGGGTGATCCAATATTCCACACCATTGAAATCCAACTATTTCAACCTGTAACAGAGAAGCAAGTGGTATTTTCAAGAGGTCTTCAGAACTTCAATTTCTTTCTTTTTCTTTGCTATAAAACAGCATTGACCAAGGGGTGCAATTTGAGTTTGCAAATTGCAAGATTCCCTCAAATATCTTCGACGCACATCTTTTTGTCCACTAACTGAATCAGACATATCATAAATGTAAGTCACATTGTAAATGTAAATCACCAGCAGAAGGGTGACATTATCTGTAACTTCTTGCTTCTGGATTTCGTTTGGACTGTCTGTCTCACTGTATAGTAGATGTCATTAAAAGCTTCACTGTCATTTTCATGTGGATTCTGAGTTTAACAAGGTCAGCACAAAATAATTCAAAACTCTTGTTATGACCCTCTGTGTCTATATGACGGTCTAGACTGCAGGGTTTAGGCTGATGTAAGACGGAAGTGTGGTTGATGACAACTGGCAACACCTGGATGCTGGCTTTAAAAGTTAACGCCATCCAGTACTCTTGATACACTTTCTCTGACACTCCCACTTTGACACACACCTTTCCTCTCTAAGAATGCACACACACACACTTACACACACACACACACACACACACACACACACACACTCACACACGTTATTTTGTAAGTGGTGTTCGCCTCTGTCCATATTTCGGCACAAATAAGCCTGGGTCATAACACCCATCAAAAAATGTAACCAATGTTAGAAACAATTAAAACCGATAAGTGAATCATAGTATAATGTGCATATGAACCAAACAATAGAAGGAGCAGTGTATGGTGCTACTTCTGTGCATCGAGTCAAAACATTGAAGAGTGCACTTCATTCAGATGGAGAGGACAACTGAACTTCAAATCCCACTGATTTGGGGTTTTTCCACCCTTTCCCACATCAACAACTCCCTCTGGACTGGACCATTGCATTAAATCCAAAGAGATTTCAGTTTGATTAGAAGCATAGCAGTGGAGCACAAGCCATCACAGCACCCTCCCAACCTTAAAGAAACATACTGCAAACCAGTTGCTTTGCCTCTGTCCCCCCTGGGCCATGAATCCAGACCAGGAGTAGATTTGAGGGATTTGGCCTAAAATAGTTGACTGACAAGTTTTGGACAGTAAATATGCTCACATATTACGATGGAGAGATTTTTGAATGAGGGGTGCATTACTTTATTTTTTTTCTACTATCTGTGATTATTTATTGAACATCAATGTTTTCTTTTGGTACAAGCTGCTTTTGTTGCTCAGTTGACTCAGTGTTTAACCTCTCCATGTCGGCGGAATAACATAACGTAAAGGAGTGGGGTCACATGACTCCACACGCAGTAGAGTTTTGAAGGGAAAGTAATTGAAATAAATTACCTGGAAATTTTTGATTGATTATAGGTTCTGAATGTCGATTTGAATTACTTCTCGATTAATCGCCCAGTCCTAACCAGGAGCCCATGAAGCGCAAGGGTCTGCCCTCCCCTTCCTGAACTTGTGAGACATGATGCCTGGGTGCCTGAACAGGAGCCTGCTCCACATGGACAAATGAGTGGGCCCCCACCTCTGAGCAACCCTTCCCACAGCAGAAAAGGATATTTACAAATTATTTTCTATTCTTGTATTTTTCCAGGCAATGATTTGACTGCTTTTATAAGACTTCACATATTTTGACTCAACCTACAGAAAGAATGTGGGTCCTATATTAGGCTTTTGTGCAATTGTGAAGAACTTACTGACATAATAAAACTTCAAATGATTGAAGATTACATTCTTCCTAACAAAATGAATAATCTGTAGCTAGCACTTGACTTGATAGACACTAAACAGAACAGTGCAGGGTGTGGCAATGTGACAACTGCAATTGCAACTGTGTTGAAGTGGTTGTAAGTTTCTGACCCTCTTGCAGTCATGTGTTAGACCATTACCACCTGTTGCAGCTTGAATTTCCTCAAGATGTCAAAGATGACTTCAAAGTCATTATGATGCTATCATTTAGTTTGTATTTTATTCACAACGACTATTATAATACTGAGGTTAAGACAGATAAAGCAAAACAAAAGGGCAGTTAAATAGATGATGACTCCTAAATAATGGGAAGGGCTTTAAAGGATTGCAAGCCCCTTAAAAAACATGCCTAGCACAGCTATTACTGACAAAGGACCTTGTGTGATTATACTTTTGACTGGCAGGTAGTCTCACAGGTGGGACTATCAGCCAATGAACTGTGCTGATGCTTCACCAAAAACCATCAGTCAGAACAGACAGACAAGCAATACAGAGCACAGCAGCCCCACTTGGAAACAGCTGATCAAACTAGTCCTGCTATCCCACGCTCCTGTGTCTGCATCATGGGCGACTTCTCCACGTTCAAATTTGGAAGATGGAGAGAGCCCAAAATGGAATGGAAGTCTTATGGTGATGCACTCCATTCACAACCACAATATTAAAACTGGGATCATGGAAATTCCACGCCGGGACAAGAAGTGAGCAGCAAAAGCAGTTTAGTGATAGGCCTAAATGTGGACATGTGGCATCGGCTTTTGGAATTGCTCGCTCGTCCCCAACTACACTTAATGAATAACGTGCTGCGCTGATAGAAATTCAGCAAATACCTATACGGTGCATCCCAATCCTATCTATGATGTAGTATTACATTATGATATTACAACTAAAAAGTCAAAGAAATGCAAAGACGGAGAAATCATCATTAATTTACACACTTTGTGCTGTGTAGTCCTCTGACAAAAGCTTGTTGTCAGACAAAAGCTTGTTGTCAGAGGTCCTAAAATATAATACAATGATGTAGTTCAAAAACTTCATATAGCTATGCAAACTGACTTACCCTATTATCATCATGTTTACAAAGGCTTCAGTTCAAAAGATTACAGATAGACTGTACTGTATAGACTGTTCTCATGCATTTCTGCTGTTCATTCGAGTTACACCTAAATAATGTGTTGCACGCATAGGATGATGTTTCTGTGGTAAACAAACCTAACTCATTTGAAATACTTTTCTTTTAATATCTTTTTACCATTAAATTCAATTTCATGTGTGTGGATAAAGTAAAATAATATAATTCATAAAGGAAAAACTGATTAATTAGTGAACTAAGACACAAATTATATTAAGTAGACTACAAAAAATGAACTGTAAAGCCCCTTATGCCTTCAAACAAAGTGACTTCTAATTGTTTAGACTTAGGGTCCAAATCAGCCAGATAGTCACCAGCAATTACCTTCTCTTCAGTGTAATGCTCATGCAAAAATAAACGGAGAACATACATTTTCTCAATATCAAAATTAGCAAGAGGCTTGCTAGGACAATTTACTTATAGGTATCTATTTATCAGTGTCTTGCGTGGCCTACACAGACTTCAACAGAATTAATAATTGCGGTAAATTGTCTTTGTTTAGATTTTTACCAAAAAAGTTGTTGCAGAAATATGGTAAAAACAATATTGATTTTAATTCCCCCTAATAACTTAAACGATGTTAAAGAAGTGCTTGTCTTTAAATATGTCGGTGTGCTATAAAATAAATCTCACAAAATGCTGCCTAAAAGGAGATATCTCAATGACACTTAGTATGCATAGACTTATCTTCAATAATCCTTCTTTTTCTCACAGGTCATAGTCAAGGAAATAATAGTATATAATACCATCTCTTATGTGGTATAGGCTAATTTTAACACCCCCACAATGCTAATGTATTTGTTAAGATGCACTGATTAAACAGGCTACCTCTCGAACATTTTCAGGTCATGGTCAACTTGATTAAGCCTACTTTGAAAGACTGTTAACTATAAAATAAATTCCATTTAAATGAAGAAATGTCTTTACATAAAGCAATGGAATACAATTCCGACAAATTTTGGAGGTGAGGGGGGCAAGCCATGTCTTGTTGAAGTAACTTGGTCCTCCCAGCTAAAGGTTGAGCAAAGGAGTCTCAGACAGTAGGCTTCATCTCCGAGCAGCAAGTCAAACAATGTGCTGAATGGGCAGTCTAATTTTAAAACTGCCATTTGGACAAGGACGGTTCTCAGTGAGACACTTTACCTTATGTGGGAACTTCAACTCAGCAAGAGCTCAAAACAAAATGCCATACGAGATCAACTTCCAACGACACCCTGTCGGATGATGCCGCTCGTGGATTGTTTTTCAAGGCGAACTGGTTTACCTCCTCGCGTCTATTCTTATAGAATTATGAACACAACTTAAGGCTACAGCTATTTTTGTAAAAATAAATAGTGGTTTGTTCTAACATTTCCATAATGTGACAAAAATATCCCATCTGTATTGATTGCAGATGTAAGTTAACTGTGAAGTGCAGTTAAAATGTTTGCACTGACATCACCTCCAATGACAACATCTTCAATGCAAGTAGCCTACACTTGCACTATTCGTAGGGATGACCCGTGTAACAAGGTTCCTTGCAAGTCTTATCGCCGCGAGCAACACGCAAGTGTGAGTGTTATCTAAGATTGCAGGAGAGCCTAATTTAGGGGAAACACCCCTGAAGTAAAGCCATATCTTCGTAGTCCAGACAAAGTCTCACAAGCAACACTTTCTCCGGTCCCTGTCCTCTCATACCCAGACACACAAAAGCGTCATTTACATCATCACATTTATCCTCACGGTGAACTTTTCGCCACTGACGTCAAGACATCACGGACCCACACATGGTTGCCAATTTTACCTGCTCTGTCCATATTATATATGTAGGCATATTATCCATAATCATATCTGTAATAATGATTAAGTCTTGTCTGTCTAAACAACTTTGGTAGAATGTGTTTAAAGTAGGCTATCTTAAAGTCGATTAACTTACTTTAGATGCCTTTGTCCGGATGTAGTTTTGTCCGAGGTGCACTTCGCGCTTTGTCAGAGAAATTGATCCACTTCAGAATGGGCGCTTTATTTAATTTATGGCTCACGCATTCTTGAGGGTCAATCGCACGACCCAGGCGAAAGTTAGCTAAGTGAGAGAGAAAGCCCGGGCTATGCAACAGGATTTTTCCATTGCGATAATAGGCTATGCCATGTCTTTAAAGTAGCCTATGTGTACAGTGCAACGAACTCCTGCGCACTGAAAAAGGCAACACTTGTACAGAACTTAACAGAAAGTCTTACAAACCCTGTTCACTTAAAGTGGCGAGCAGAGCGCATGGAATTTTTATTGTATAGTACCGCTATGTGGACAAACTTGAAACTGCTTCCTCTGGGTGCGCGCAGTCAGACAGCACAAGATAGTAAAGCCTACGGTCTTTACGCATCTTGGACGGTGTGCCCCAATAACTTATACTATCCCCCATTAAATAGGTATTTGCAAATAATAAGAGGTGAAAAGTCAACTAAATAGTTGCCTATAGACTACTTAAAAAAATAACTTCAATAAAATACTATCAGAAGCGATATCAACATTAACCTCGATGGAATAACCTATGGAGTCTGGACATAATGTCAGACTAACTTATTGGAAAATGTTTTTAAACGCACCAAACTCAAGTTCAAATGAAAGTAGGCTGCATTACTTACCACGCCTGAAGTTCTTCTCTTGACGCGGAGGAGACTATGCTACACCAAAGATTGTGTGTGCTTCATGGGCCAAAAACTTACAGAAAGAATGTGTCCAAAGGGGCTGGTCCTGGTTCTTTATTTCAGAGAATGCCAGATTGATGATTAAATATATCCTGCATTAAAATATTTCTGTCACAACAGCCACAACTAACAGAAATGTAGGCTACCTGAGAGACAAAACGTTTCCCGTCTTGTAACGTTTAAGTGGATGGCCAACGCATTGATTGCGTGGGGCAGGAGCCTTTTCCTGACAGAGTGGGATCCCCAGGAGAAAGCGAGAGAGAGAGAGAGAGAGAGAGAGAGAGAGAGAGAGAAGAAATGTGGTATAGCCTACAACCATCGTTAGTGCAAGAATGCGAAACAGCCATAAATTTAGTTTGTAAATCATGCAAGGATTATTTTCTTGAATTTATTAAAATGTCCTAGCCTACATTTTTCCGTTTAAATAAAGTTTTAAACATCTGGCACAGTGAGAATTAGGATTCGACGCAGAAAGTCTGATAGCGACTCTTTTCAGCAATTATGTTCAGAAAAGTTGCAGATTTCATTATAGGCCTAATGGCAAAGCCGGCCTACCCTAAAACAATCTTTTTTGCCCGGGAGCGCAAACACTTTGTGTTTCAGAAAAAGCGTGGATTACTTGCAGACTTTTAAAACAATCTGGCTTCACGAAAAAAATGTTGCTGTTCCATACGACATTAACTTATCAAGAGGTCAAGTTAAGCCTTCTTTATTATTTTGCATAAGCTTCGATTAATTTAGGTTGTAAATTTAAGCTATTGTGCAATGTTGTTGTGGTGACATTGTTACTGTAAGTAATGCAATGTTTTTTTATTATTATTTCTTGTAGGCCTATTATAGGTTTTCTTTATTATAGGCGTTCTTTAATATAGCCTAGGCTACAGTATACAGAATAAATTAAAGTAGGCATATTAAGTAGCCTAACACTTGTGTGATTGACTTTTTCCTTGATCCTTTCTAGCCCTATAGAAAATGTTTGTGGGGCATATGCTAAACCAATTCAAAATATGCTTGGATGTGAAAACCGGTCGTTTTATCTTCTCTTGTGTTATTTTGTTTGATATCGACTAGAGTATTTATAGGTTTATGACCTGGCACAATTGCATTAAAATATAGCCCAGGCTTATATGAAAACCTCAATGTGTAGCCTAACCTATTATGGCACTATAGGCATAATGTTTGAGGTAGGCTAATAATCATTTAAATCAAGTGTTAAATGACATCAGAACTGTCATGACAGATCTGAAATAGAAGCCCTATAATAATAACTCAGCTCGTCAGACCGCGTCACATTGGGGTCTTTAGATTAGTTACGCCGCCTCTAGGCCAAAAAAAAAAACGCCACCTCTAGGCCTAGCACTTCATATGTAGGCTACTGATGGCTGTAGTGTTATTGGGAACTATATATTACCATAGCTATAAGAGTAGCCTAATATTACCCTTTACAGCAAATTAGTAATACCTTTACATCTTTCATTAAAGTGTTATATCCCATTTTTGCAAAGTTAGAGAAAGTCTTTTTTACATTATGCCTAGTTATTACTGCAGATTTGTGTAAAACATCTGCGTAAGTTAAACACATGCTGTCGGACGGCTATAACCCGTGAAATGCACATATTAAGACTAAAAACAACACATCACAGACTGCTGACATTGCCAATGCCACCATCTAGTGGACAACGTAGAAGCAAGGCATTGAACGAGCAATTACAGGAAAAGACTTATGGTGGGAACCTGTTTTCACCGTGTTAAAGATGAAGTTTAGGTTGAATTAATCCATAGCCCTGTTTTTTCCAGAAAAATAACAGAAACAAATTGATATAACATAACATGAAGTGGCAACTTACATTAATAGAATGGAGCATATCGATTTACCTGCAGTTTCATTTCACTATGCCCTATTGACTTAACATTAGGTATCAGCTCGTTATTTGGTCTATGTGTCTAATCTGGTCTCTTAATCTGGATGGCACAAATAAACAGCCCTTACAGTCTAATCTTCAAATGAAATTATATGTCCTATCACCATAACTATTTTGAAAGGTCCTACATAAAATAGGTAGAAGTTATAAAAGGTGTAGCCTAAGCCCTGTTAGATTACATTTACGGATCTTGTAAATGTCTTCCATTATCACTCTGTTGAGTCCAGGTTGATGCTTATAGTGCTTATATTGACCAAAGAGAAAAGTTGTTAAACAAGTTAATTTATTCATAAACTCTTTATAAATTTTATAAGTTTCATTTGTAATAATATCAGTGCTTTGACAATCCTCTGTGTCCAATTAAAATTACTCAACAATCTCTGTGGGCACATCAATAAAAAGAAAGAAATTTATAAATATCAGGAAAACAATATAGTCACTGTAACTTTGAGGAAGAACAGTCAGTGCATATTTCATTGACCAAGGATTTCAAGGATTAAATTCACTTTCTTCAAGCACACATTTCATGTACACATACCCCTCAAAACCATTGGTCTTTAATTTGAAGGACATTTGGCCAAATAAAATATGCTGAAAGCATATGGAAAACATGAGGAAAAATAAAAATACAAACTCTCATTTCAAAAATGTACATTAATTACAGAAAATATATCAGCCAAGTTAAAATAATCTGCTGCTGATTGTCTGTTTCTTAAGAAAAGGAAACTGACTTGGTGTAGAGGTATGAGTTTCCATTCAGGACACACAAACCTCACCATCTCTGTGAGCATTTACATGCAATATATAACCATATCATGTCAGAAAAATGGCTGACTACGGACAGTGAGTCAAACCAATTGATTTCAGTTAAAGCAATAAATTGTCCTAAAAAGGGAAAGCTGATTTTGTCTTGCAACCACAACTCTTATATTATTCTGATATTTCTGATATTAATATTGCACACCCTTCTTGTCTTTTACACTGCCTCTGTTAAGGTGCTTGGTAGACAGATATTCCACATGATTAGAAATAAATACCCATAATTATTCCAGTTCTGAAGACAGTAGTCTGGACAATGCTCCACATTTACTTCTGGAACCGTCCTAAATACATCCGTCAATAAAGACAGCTAGAGTTGATAAGTTAGAGCTTTCAATGACGAACATCCGGCTCCTGTTTCATTGCACTTTGTGTTTTCTTTTCTTGTGTTTTTTGTCCTTTTTCTTATAGGCACACTTGACGCAGAACCACTGGACATCCTCTGGTGGTGCTGCCATTAAACCCACACAGGGCCTGCACACAGACATCAAAACAGAGAGATGGGCTGTGAGTGATAGGAACAGAGCAATGGGAGGAGGACATATGGACTGAAGATCTCAGGTCTTTCAATTTCATTTGCACTTAGAACAGTCACTAATGAACAAGCCAAAAATAGTATTTACATTTTTATCTGGAATGTTGTGACAAAGAAAGTGTCAAAAGAAAAAGGCCAAAGCTACTTCAAGAAAAAGACCAAAGCTACATGAAGAAAAAGGCCAAAGCTACTTACAGGGGTTAAAGTAAAAATAAATCCTGAGCCTGAACTTTTATTCTTTTAACTTTTTTTCTCTTTATTTTATCCCCTATTTTTATCTTTGTAAAGCACATTGAAATGCTAGATAAATAAACTTGCCATGCCTTTATCTATTGCTAGGATATCATCCCCAGGCTTCATAAACTTGCGCTCCATTTTTTTTCTCCGACAATGCTAACGTGACATTGACGTATGGGTGTCAATCCATGCTGTAGTCTAGTCTTCTGTGGTGGGTATACTGCCTGTGATGGGGTTGCTCCCTTCCTCCCTTATTAATTCGTAAAAAAAATCTTAGTTTTATTAAAAAAAAGTATGCTGCATTCTTTTAAATGTAGGCTATAGGCCTATATGCTGAAAGAATATCACCAGACTGCTGCATCTTTTGAGGCAATATAACAATATTAGTGTTAAGTAGCCTATATTAGAGATAATTTTAACCATTTTTAAGTTTTAGGCCTACACCAAAATTATATTGGCCTACTAAGTCATGGAGCAAAGTAAATCCTTTAGAGAGAACACAATGTAGGCTAACCTGCTAATGTTGTGAATATTTAAGTAGGCTATTTCCACTTATCACAGGTATTGCTGCTAATGTTGTCATGTTCAGTCTTGGCGGTGAACAATTTCAGAAACGTCGGCTTATAACCCATAGGGACGCCTGCTTTCGCTTTATTTTACACGTTCTTTCCGTCACTTTTCATTGCCAAGCCAGCCTCAACACCAGAAGTGGTAACTTTTGTGGCTGTTCGCTGTCGTTAGGTTCCGTTGGATGAAGGTAGGTGACGTTGATTTTTAGATGGGTGATTAGATGCTTTCAAAAGTTGTTGACACTAATTTGCCTATGGGCTAGGAGAACCTACAACCATTCAGTAACGTTTGTTGAGTGATTGGATTGTTTCAGATATTTTTTTATAGGATACGTATCTTTGCCCAAGTTTTATTGGTTATTCGCAAACCCAATATCTTTTAAGATGGTTTTACCGCGTATCATGTAGACTAGGCTCTAGCACTGGTGTCAAACATACCGTATTGCAAGGATCCGCCCTTCTCTGCTTCTGATAGATTTGTAACGTTAGTTAAAGCTGCGTTCTTCTCATATGATTGGTAGGTGAAATAAATTGCCTCGAAAATATTAAACTGCATGCGCAGGCTCTAAAATATTTTTTCCTCCTCACGGCCACACGCCGGAGATCCGGCATAGTGCCGGGATACTTTAAGCCCTGTACTTAAAGAAAAAGGCCAAATCTACATAAAGAAAAAGACCAAAGCTACTTAAAGAAAGTCTTAGAAATAATATCACTAGGGGGAGTGATTGCTGAGGTGGAGTCAAGGGAAGGACAGTATCACACCACCGCACAAGTATTACACACTAAATGTGTATTGATTGGAGCCGCGCCATGGCTCAGTTGGCTAAGGCCACACCATAAATCCGGGGACCTGAGTTCGAGTCCGACCCAAGGTCATTTCCCGATCCTACCCCATCTCTCTCCCCCACTCACTTCCTGTCATGCTCTTCACTGTCCTATCGTATTAAATATCTTTAAAAAATGTGTATTGCTATGTGCGTTGACATATTTGGGTACTGACACTCTTGTACTGAGCTTTCCTAATTCACTCTTCACTAGACAAGCTTAACCTCCAGCAGTGATCTGGAATTGAGTGAAAGACCAGTCTCACCAGTGGTACCAGTCATCACAGCCATCACATCCAATCATGGGACTGCCATCGTCCGGCTTATTGCACCCTGGACAAATCCAGATTTTGTTTCCCCACTCATCACGGACCTTAAGGAACAAAGGCAGAATATTCACTCAGCATTACAATTTCATATAAAGAAAAGGTCTAATTTCTTTTTTTTATTATGTGGACAGAAATGTTACAGGATTATGCATTAAAGTAAGAAGTTAGAAATAGGAGGCCTTCATATATGGTGAATATACTGACTGAACCCATTCACTCACTAAATTTTCTAAGCCAGGCAGCCAGTGGAAGAGGCCCACCAGGCTTGGCTCAAGGACATTTTCATGGGGTCAGTCAGGGCTTTCTGCAACCCTTTAGCTAACGAATGACCCCTCTACCACCTGAACCACCATAGAATATATACATAGTACACCAATTTATAACTATTTCATAAACAGCGTGAGAGGAAGTGTGTGTCAATCAAATGAGAGGAAATTAACACACAGTTACATTGTAACAGCATAATTGCACAGTTCTGAGAGACAATCAAACTGCCGGGTTCCACATTCTCAGTCTTCACAAAACTGGCCCAAGACCCAAGAGATGTCAGTCATGCTCGATGTGTGACTGAATCTTTTAAAAGTATAGTAAGTTTTTTTTTCCCTCATTCATTATTTAGCAGCTGTCTGAACAGTGTATTGTGAACATCTGATGTGATGTCTTGTGTGCATGTAGTGTATTATAAGCAATGGCAAGTTACTTCCAAAATGCAATACATTATTAGTTGCTGTTATTTATCTTACATTATCTACTGGTATATTTTTTCTTTTGCAAGGATTTTATTGTCACCACACACATTTCAAAGACATTCTACATAAGGTTAGTTTATAAACGTTGCAAGATGCAAAAACATGACAGAACTCACCACATAGGCGCTCACAGTCTCCGTGACAACACTACACACAGGTGCCTTGATGGAGCTGCCCTGGGAGAGGGTGGAGGTAGTAGGCGTGGTTTTTGCAGCTGGTGCTGCTGCAGCCAATGGCAGGGCCGGAGCCAGCACTGGG
This sequence comes from Limnothrissa miodon, assembly GCA_017657215.1. Classification (NCBI taxonomy): domain Eukaryota; kingdom Metazoa; phylum Chordata; class Actinopteri; order Clupeiformes; family Clupeidae; genus Limnothrissa; species Limnothrissa miodon. The sequence continues at coordinate 778,795 of JAGFZM010000092.1, read as the reverse complement.
GCTGGCGGAGAGAAGAGTTTGGCCGGAGGCTGGACTGCTTTCACATTCGGCGTCTTGGGTGTTTGAACTTTAGGAACTTCTGCATTTGGGGTAGCCTTGCTGATAACACTGGAGAAGGGGAAGGGGTATAATTAAAAGGCTAGTACATTCAATGCAGTGCTGTGCAAAAGTTTGTAAACTTCTTACCGTTACCGTAACTTGTTACCGTGTTGCATGTCAAACACGGTCACAGTCAAACAGTGAGACCCATCCCCATATCTTTAACTTTGCTTCTGACAAGTTTATAAAACTGATCAAAATTTTCAAACAAGTATTAATTCAAACAAACATCCATTAAAACATTGTCTGATACTCACATCTTGTCCTGAGCCCCAACTCTAAGTGTTAGTCGGGGAATGACAGGAGAGGGAGTGGCGGGTGGAGGCTCCACTTTGACCTGCAAAGATTCAGGAAGTTAGCTGTTGTTATCTCAATACTTCTATCTATTTTAATCAATGGTGCAGGATGCAAGCTATAGTATACATCCAGAATAAATCCATATGATGAACCTGAAGGATCCAGTAAAAAGCTTAAAAAAGCATAATTATTATAATCTGCGTACATTACCTTCTCAAGCTTCAGCCTCTCTTTCTCCTTTTCTTTCTCTTTCTCCTTTTCTCTCCTTTCTCTTTCTCTCTCTTTCTCTCTCTTCTTCTCTTCCTTTTCTCTCTCTTTCTCCCTCAGTCTTTCTCTTTCTTTTTCTTTCTCCTTCTTCTTCTTCTTCTCCTTCTTGTCTTTCTTTTTGTCCTTCTCTTTGCCTTTGACGTCTCGATCAGAAAGAATAGCTGGGATGAGCGGTAGCATTGAGGGAACACGTAAACAGCTGGATGGGCTAAAGAGTGACAGGGGGACGTCAACCCGACTGAATGGGGTGTGGGCTGCAGACAGCTTTTTGTCTTCTTTCCCCCGGTCTTTGCCCTTGTCTCGCTTGTCCTTGTCCTTTCTGCTTCTCTCCTTGTCTTTCTTCTTGTCCTTGTGCCTGTCCTTGTCCTTCCTGAAGCTACCGTCTTTGGACTTGGATTTGAAGGATGTTTCAGATCCTACACGATCCTGCATCTTAAATTGCTCTCGAGGAACATCTTCCCTCAAAGAAAATTCCTTCCAATGAATGTTAGTTTCTTTAGGGAATTCCTTTTTCTTGTCTTTGCTCATATCCCGATTCCTCTCTTTCATTTTGCTTTTGTCCCGCTCTCTGTCTTTCATTTTTGGCTTCTCTTTCTCCTTCTTTTCTAGTTTGGTTTTCAGCTCTTTCTTCAGCTTCTTTTTCACATCAGCTGATGCCACCATCTTGTGCTTGTCCTCAAACACCTTGAGTAGAGGTTCTGGGGTGGGAGGCGAGGCTGACGCAGACGACAAATAGGAGTCATCCAGCGCTGTACCTGAGGAACCTCCCTGGTTTGCCCTGCGAATAACTTCATTGATTGAGTCGTCCATGGTCCACATGTTTCCTGAGACGCCACTCATTGAGAAAGGCGTTGATGTGTCATAGCAGTGTTGATGTGTAATAGAATTTGTTCCCATCTTGTTCTTTGGTGTTACTGGCTCCATGATGGCCAGTCGTCTGGGGCTGGATGAACAGTCACTATCTGAGTCTGAAGCGGAGTTGTAGGCAAAAGGGTCAGGTTCACGTTCAGCACAGGCCCTGGCAATCACGGCATCGATGGAGTCGTCGATTGTGTTGTCTGGTAGTTCTGGTTTCCTGAGATGTGCTTCCCCCATCTGCCTGTCAGGCTCCAACGCCTGCTGCCGGAAGTGAACATTTTCCTTGCCCATCTTCTCACTTAGTATAGCATGAGGAGTCCTCTGCAGACTATCATCTTTCCCTGGGGTGAGAGCAGCTTTTTCTGAGCCACACTTGGACATCTTTGAACTTTTAGGACTTTTAGCCTGACCTGGTGATTTCCTCTTCTCCTTTGGAAATGCTTTAGGGGAACTTATGGGACTCCCAGCTGAGGGCCCAACACTACTCCACTTCGGAGACTTTATCCTTTGCCTACCAGGTGAGGAAACACTTGGCTTTCTGTTCGGAGTACAAGGAGCCTTGTGATCCGAGTGTCTCGGCATTATAGGCAGGGGTCTAAAACCAATATTTGGTGCTGGTGTCTCGGGTGATGATGGTAAGGATCCGGCACTATCCATCATGGTGGATGGAACCCGTTGGGGGTTAAGGGAACTAAGGGGTTCCCTTGGTTCCCCGGCCCATTCTGGGCTGAAGCCAGGTTCAAGTCTGGGCCTCTTGCTAGTGGGCATCATGCCTGTGCTGGCATCTGGGCTCATCATGGGCCTCTTTATTGGGTAATTCTCATCATTGACTCCTTCTTCTCCTAGGTCCTCCTCTTCCTCATCCAAAGGTACTTGCATAGCCTCTGCTGACGTGCCCATGTCTGTCAGGACCCCTTCCTCCTCCTCTTCTAAGACACGAACGGACAGAAAGAAATGTACAATTACAGCATATTCTACTAACACAATTCATCACAAGTAATTTATGATCCTGTTCTTGCAACATGTTAATCAGTAAGACCAGAATCATGTTAATCAGTAAGACTTACCCTCCTGAAAGGAGACCAGTGGGGGCATGTAGTCTGGTATGTATTCCTTCCTTTCCTCTTTATCTTGTGATTCCAGTTGTGGGAATTGCAACATGTTGTTCTTACTGACAGGGAAGAGTGGTGTTTGTTGGGCAAAAGCAACTGGCTCCAAGTTGTGGACATAATCTTCCAGTTCACTGAGACTGACACCCAGCAATCTAAAGGCTTGACCAACATCCTCCAACACAGGATCTGTCCTTCCATCTGAAAGCAAACGTGGTGCGATGACGTAACTCCGCACTCTCAATTGTAGATATTTGCTATGCGTGTATTACCTATTTAGGTTATTACACAGAAAGGAATGGAATGTGATGGTAATGTAGCGGTGAAAATCAGACTTCTCATTTCGTCATTTCTACTTTGAAATGATGTTCGTCACAAATGTAAGTGACAGGATTTGTGTGCATGTAACTTCGTTAGCACTTAGGACACTCCCTCTTTGTTGACATCCGACTAGTACACTGTTAACTGATGAAATATACTATTACTTATAACTTCATCTACTAGCAGATAAAAGACTTGACTAAAATTGTCCAACCTTTACATCTCAAATGCATAATGTTTAGAAAAGCTTCTGTTCCGAAAGCTACATTTGTATCACTGTACTGAGGCCATCAGGGTCAAGTTTTTACTTAGAATTTTTAAAAGTTCACCTGATACAACATTACACAAATTCGGGGCCATTACTCACAGAGTTCAGAATAACGATGGCAACCTCTTGCCAGCTGCTGAATGTATCGGTCAAGTACATCAGAAAGAAGATCACATGCTGTTAGCTGAACTGCGTCCCAGCCAAGAGCTTGACAGATCTGCGCCACAGAAACACGCAGCAGAGAGCGGGCATAGCTGTCGCACATTTCGCTCGATCCTCTGTCGTTTAATCCATGTAATTCATACACGTAATCATAATCCTGATTGTCTTGATATGTGCAACTGACTTGTTTTTTTTAAGTTTGTAACATGCTTAATAATTCACTCCAACATGCATGGTCCAGCTGCCCAGGCCGTTGACAGGATCGCCATCTTGTTCGTCATGATAAGTGCTGCTTTCTCTCCTTCTATTTATTTATAAAACAAAACCACTAATTACTTACTGCCGCCATGTGGATTGGAGTATAAACGGCATGACAGAATGATTTCCAGTTTTAGCTATCTACCCTTCCAATTTGCTGCTGCCATAAAGCCTGCTACAAGTAATTTGTCATGATTGTGAAAAGTGATACAAAATTATATGAACACCAAAATAATACAAATACAAAATATTTTTTCCTGGGTCAAGTTATTTGATTCTGCACTCGATTTAAATGTATGTGTGTGATTAAATCTTATTTGTTGAACTTAGTCATTTTACCTGTGACAGCTGTAGCCTACCAATGCACTCTTTCAGATCTAATTCTTTCGTCTGTAGAAGTCTTGTGACAGCATGTAGGACTGTGGTATCCTGGAGATGACCATTAGTGCTACTTAAGTGTACACATCAAATTGGTCACTGGGCAGAGTATATAGGAGTATACAGTACAAGTTCAACATTTTGACATTTACACAACATCAGTCGATGTTGTGGAGACATTTCTGTCATTGCATTATGTTAGTAAATGCATGTTACTGCATGAGTACATTTCCTGTTTTCAACGTTATGTGTTATGTTTTTCCAAATGTTCTACTCCTGCAGACTCTTGAGTAGAACATACATTTCCAATTGTCTGTGCAGTGACAAGAACATCACCTGCAGAATCCTTGTTCTGCTGTGGCTTCATCTGTGTCGGTATATCAAAATGTGAGTTTGCAATGAAAATACTTGTGAATCCTAGTGCTGACTTCACCAGAAATGGGATATTTTCCACACGTTTTTCAAGACCTTTAGATTTTCAGGAATTTTATTAATGATTGAAATGTTTCATAATATCATAGATATAAATGTATTTACATTTGTCCATATTTACGTAGCATGAATAATATAAAAAGAATGGCACTATAAAAAAATCTATATTACACTTAAAGCCACTATGTGTAGGATTTATCTTCTATTTATCTTCGTCTTTTATTAAAAATACATTTTTTATTTTAAAAATATAATGTAAAACGATGCTAATTACGTACATGAATAAATTGTAGTGTTCCCGTAAACTTGGTAATTTCCATTTATATATAGATGTGGCTGGGTACCAAATGAGAATATCCATTTTGCGCCGCCATTTTCAAAAGGAGGACCATTGGAAATGAGGGCCGTGGGAAGGGAAGGGCTAATACATTTTATTCAAACGTGTGCAGTATACCACTTCGCCGATAGATGGGAGAAATTCTCATACAAAAAAAAATAAAACTTACACATAGTGGGTTTAAGATATAGTACAGGAATCAGTGGAAAGTATTTGTAAGAATGTGTTCATATTCATTGTTAGAATCCCATTCCTCTCGAAGGCTTTGTCTGGTGAATCTGTTTAAAAAGAATAATACAAATCAGGGCATTAATAATATCATTATTGATGTTCAGCATGCACATCATTTTGATGTGTTGGACAGCAAAATGCAATAAAATTACATTACGGTACAATGGAAAATATCTTTCTGTTTCTTCTGTAATTCCATGTCTTACATCAGTTTGAATCAGGTCGTAACAGAAAATCCTTGGTGATGTTGCTAAAGTAATTGGGCCATGGTCAGACATCAAGAGATATTGTGTGTGCATATGAAAACAATGGTTAAAATATTACTAAATAAGGGAATTAATGGAATAAAATTAATATGAAACCTAAAGATGCAAAAGATTTAACAGGGCATAACCTAGGGTTAAATCTTTGCTGTGGAAGGAACTATAATTACAATACAGTACATGCAGAACATTCATAGAGAGGACCAGATGTGCTAGCTAGATAAACAAATGTATAGAACCTTTCGGAATAGTACGCAAAGCAGTATAAATGTTACATTCAACACAAAAAGTTTCATGTAACTAGCTACTACCGAAAACATGTTGTGTTACCTGTAACAAAAACTGGATATCTTGTAGTAGCATTCTGAACTTGTAGTCGGACTAAACATTGCAAGTAGTTAGCTTGATCCCTTGAGATCACATCACATTCATGATAGGGAAGCACATCCACAATTCCTGCATCCTGACAGCAGTCTAGGAAATGCTTCCTGTCCTGAACATCTTGTTGTGACCTGCATGGTAGAATAAAATTCCATGCTTTTCATTTGTTGAGTAAAATCATAATATCATGTACTGCACTATATGATATACACCCAAGACAGGTGATTTTCAGTGTCCTCTCAGCAATGAGGCTTGAGCCCTCGTTATTTCAAATAAATGTATGTACCATATTTAATTACAAAATGTGTAATTGGATGTCAACGATGTAGAGTGGAGACCTTTCTTCAACGCTGAATCAGGCCTGTCTGATCTCGGTCATAAAAACGTAATATGTATATTAAATGCTCCCTCAAAAATATATTTTTTAAATATATCTTCCAAACTATTTTGCTTTGTTTTCAAACTTTGTTCATTTGTGGTATTTCAAAGGTATGTCTTTAATAATAATAAGTCACAAAGGTAAGCATCACAAATAGGCTATTGAATCCATGTAAATGTCTACAGGCATTGGAGATTAAATGTAAGATCCGCTCGATAGATTTCTGAGATTTTTGGTGTATAGACTTGTACGATTTGTTAATGCATTATCAAACTGAAATTGTTGCCGGAATAAGTCCTCAGAAAATATTTTTAAAAATAAAATAATGGAAGTCTATGGTGTCCGTAATGTTTGATTAAATTATATCAAAATGTTAAGGCTGCTTAGAGTTGGTCTACACAAAATTTACCGTGCATTTTCTTTGAACCTTCGGCTATCTCTATAGTGCAGAAACCATTTCCATTTTCCCTTTTTGCTGAGCTTCTCCAAAAACGCCACAATTTTTTTCATGTTTTCTGAGGGGTTGGAGTACAACAAACACAAAACAAAATAAAAACACCGACACATATCTACACTGTAGAATAAACACATATGGCAGAAAACTGCTAAAATATGTATGCAGGATATACCTAATGTCAGTTTGTTCAGGGCTGTTTGATCAAACACCACAAAACCACCTTTGCCGAATAGCTCCTGGTGTGTCAGATTCACAAAATCGTCTGGTTGATCAATGCCAGCAAAGAGCACACTCGACGATTTCTTTAATTCCAGTAGACGGGGTACCTACGGAACCGATATATGAATTATTATCAGAGATATAATTTATTATCGGAGATATGAATTATTATCAGATATATTACTTTTTATCAGAGATATGACTTATCAGAGATATGAATTTTCATATATTACTTTTTATCAGAGATATGACTTATTATCAGAGATATTATTTATTATCAGAAATATTATTTTTTATCAGAGATATTACTTATTATCAGAGATATGACTTGTCAGGGACAGACTGGAGGTTTTTGAGGCTGGGGTTTAACTAGTCAGCAAGAGCAGTTTATTGTCATGCCATCTTTTGTCACTTTGCTTTAAACATTTAACTTTTTATTTCAATTGTCCTCTAATTGGGCACTGAGTGAGGATGGCACTGGGTTGTTCATCTTGTATAGGTCAGATGTCTTAAACAATGTCAGTTAGTCACTTCTCTTCATTAGACTGTTTTGATTTTACCACTGCTGATGCAGGGCCTTTTGGTGTAAAAGAGGGACATGAAGTAGCTGAACTTGTATGAGTATGCCGCACACACACACACATACTGAAAGATGATGTCTGTCCAACTGAATAGTCATAAATTAGTTTTTGCATGTGAACACCATTATTCCATAATATAATATAATGTAACTGGCATAGTTGCCCATCTATATTGTATATTGTTTATTGTCTATTGTCCTGATGCCCATCATATCATGTATCCATAGTACTTCTTCCACTGTTTGCATACTGGTGAATGTCCTTGTTTCTTGTCTAGAGAGCATAACACCTACCGGAGTCAAATTCCATGTATATGCAAGTATACTTGGCCAATAAAACCTTTTTTTCTAATTCACTGTGCTCACAATGACTATTTTAATACACCTCTGAATGACAATGTGGCCTGTAATTTAAATAGTTTATTTTTTATTCTAGGTTTCCTTTTTTTATTTCCACTCGACACTGACATTTGTAGTATCCTTGTACATTTTTTATTACCTCACAGATGTGACTGGAAATATCTTCATTCCTTAAAATGATAAGTAATGGAGAAGAACCCCCACCAGTCTCTAATTCAAACTGATCAGAGTCCACATGGATGTGCCCTTCATTCTCCAACAAATCCTACAAAGAGTGCATTGTTAGCTCTTCATGTAACAGTTTTACAATATGTATCATTATAACAAAAAAATGCTTTTACCTTTGTCTCTCTGAAAAAAGGATCATCCGATGTCACCAGTATAAAAAATCTGTACTTAGTCTTGCATGCCTTTCTGACCACAGAATTCAAACCATCATGGAGCTGCTCAAACAAATCCTCCTTCATCTTTCCACTTAGTTCAACCGTCTTGGGTGTCTTGAACTTCTTAATCTTGTCAGTTTTTCTGACAGAAGCTCTGTTAGTACAAACCTCATCCATCATTGCATAATAGGACTTTGCAAATTCCGCTGTAATAGCGGAGATGTTTGAGCAAGCGCTCTCAGTCTCTCTCTTACAGGAGAGCCTTTGGAGACGAAGAGGCATGCGTCTGGAGTCCTCCTCTCTCATCTCTTTCCTATCTGCTAAAGTAACCTTAATTGTGCTTTCAGAAAACATTGGAAGGGCATCCCAAACTTCTTCAGATGTATCCTGTTCGTTTAGTCTTGAAAACTGTATGGTCACAGGACTTCTGCAAATGTCATTCCGTGTTTGTTGCCTTTTTGAGCTGCTGCGTTTCAGAATATGGTTCATTTTGTCTGAAAACACTATATACTCGCAATCCAATGACGACTGAGTGACATCATCATTTGTCTGATGCAACTCATCCCATTTGTGAAGGAATGTTTCCACATACCTTTGTGTGCCTTTTTGGCATGGGTTCTCAATGGTCCTAGAATGCATGGCTGTTTTAGAGTAGTTCTTACAGGTCATCAGCATGTCTCCATCATCTAGTGCAGTAATTAGGGAGGACTTGTGGCTTGAAAAGGTGTAATCTCTTTTGAAATCTACAGTTACCCGAAGTCCCTCTCCTTTTCTGTAGCTAGTGAAGGGCTCAGTAGATGATGATTCAAGATCACTTGATGATGATTCAAGATCTGAGGATGTGCTTGAGCTTTGTCTTGATTCCTCCATGTGATAAGTCTTAAACTGACTGTCCACACCATATTGAAGTACATCATGATCATCTTCCCCAAAATGCCAAGTCTGATCCAAATTATCAGTATACTCTGGATTTCTAGTCTGTGAACAAAAGCTCTTTGTAAAATGCGTATGTTTACATGAGTGATGATCTATCAAATAGGCCCCTTCTCGTTGTTTATCTTTCATTCTGGTTGGTGGGACTGATTCATTGTCAAGAATTTCTTCCTCTTGATAAATGTGCCGTTGCTTTTCTCTTCTGTCTTTCTCCGTGTTGTCACGTGTCGATGCAAATGATGCACTTTTTGAGAGAGTGCGCAATGAAAGGTTTTCTACCGACTTCGAATCTCTGCTGTCCGTGTTCATAGCATCAAAAGGTTCATGAGCCCTATATCTACTCTGAAATACTGGCACTGAATCCTCTGACTGATGAGTTACAGGACCATCCTTATACCACTCATTGTATGATTTGGTGTTTGGGACACCAGGCTCTGGATAGCCTGAAGAACTGCTACTGAGATTCTGACTTGAGTTAAACTGAAAAGAACTATCAGCATCATCTGTCCAGCAACCCTTTCCTCTGCTCTCAGAGTTGGTTGAAGGTTTGAGATGAAACTTTTCTGAATTCTGACTTGGCACAGACATTATATCCCGTTTATGAATTTGCTCATTCCTGAACCATGCAATCATTTGACTAAGAGCTTCTAAATCTTGCCCTTTGGTGTTATAACCAGCTTCATCATAAGGTTCTGAACACGGCTCATGAAATCTTTCCTCGCCACCAGCAGATCCAACGTCAGATGGTAGTTCATCCTGCGTAGGGGTGGAGCCTTGGCTAGGTGCACTTCCTTTACCTGGAATATAAGGCAGCTCGTCTATAGTAGGAGTAGGACATCTTATTTTCCCAATGTCTGTCAACCCATGACCTTCTTTGATATAACAAGGATCATGTGCAGCCAGACTTGATGTCAAAACTGTTTTTTGTTGTTCTGATAAATCATGTGGCAATTTCTCAGCTACGTCTGCACTGAACTTGTCCTCTGGGCCAGCACTACTTGACTGATTACTTGGTTCGATTGGCTGTATTAATGACAAATCTTTATCTACATTCTCTTTATGGCTGCATGCATCCTCCCATGCCTTCCCTGTTGCCACCTCAGGCAACATCATAGATTCTATGTGCTGATGATCAAGCTTTTCCACATCTTCCATGCTTGGGTCAACTAAACATTCACTACCTGCAATGGATTTCTCACATCCAAGGTTGCAATTTCTCTGTGTGTCCTCAAAAACCTTATTTTCATATTCATTTGCAGAATATACAGTCAGCCTATTTAGTTTCACACTGGTTTCATTCAAATCCATCACTGACGCATCTTTAGAATATTTGTTATTATCTTCCAATGTGGATGCATCTGTGCTCAGATCATGCAGTTCCACCTCTGTAGCTCTCCATTGAGTCTCTCCTTCAGTGTTACCTGGCTCCATTTCTGCTAGTTCCTTTGCTTTCGAGTCACTCTGATTCAAATCCACAACAGCCCTGATTTCAGAATCAGTATCGGCCTGTACTGTTCCTGTTGCTTTAAGTTTAGACTCATTGTCAGTCTGCTCAGCTATACCCAACTGCAATTCAGAGATCTTTGGAGCCAGTAAAGCAGTTGCTCCCTCAGAACTGGTCTCACCGAGATTCTTCACAGATATGCCCAAATGAATGTCTAACCCTTTTGAGCACTTTATCCTCTCTGATGTTGCCACCTTGTTCTGATGCTGTGTACTGATGGTTAGATCAGAATCCGGCCCAGAAGCATGTTCCAGCAGCAGTTTTTTCTCAGATTCAGGCGGATGTTGCCAAGTCATAATGCTTTCAGCTGTAGTATCCTTCAGTTTATCAGTAATAACTTCCCTTTCACCTTCATAGTCACAAGAATCTGCCACTACCATAATGGCATTAGAATTTTCACCATGCACAGTCATGAAGCTGTCTGCAGAGGGAACATTTTTTAACATTTTATCCTTTGAATCATCTGGGCCTTGTACCTCCAAAGTAACACTCTCTTTTAAGGCTTGTGAACCCTGCATTATTAGAGTGGTCTCAGCATTAGAATCACTTTGATTTTGCTCAATAATAGTGTCATCTTTTAAATTGTTCATGTGTTGATCTGTTGCAATATTTTCAGACTTATAATTATTCTGATCATCTTTTTGAACTCTTGAATCGCTCTGATCCAGCACAGCTGTGATGGTGTCCAAATCACAGAGTTGCACAGAATCGCTCTGAGCTTGCAAGATGGTTTCAATTTTAGAATCAGTGGACAAAACAGAAGAATCTACATTACTCATTGATGGCTCATCATCATTATGTTTGATGTCCATTTCATGAGTAGGAGAAGCATTGTTTTCATCATCTATGGATACAGTTGTACATTTTGAATCAACTATGTTTTCGGTGTGCTTGGGAGACAGAGATTTTGTAGCTGAACTGTAGTGCACTTGAGCGGGAATGGTGTTTTCCTTAGTATTTGTTTCATGACTGCTGTCACATGGAGCAACAGAGGCAATTGTGTCCACATGGGTCAGTTCTTTGGTGCCTAGAAAACAATCTAATCTTTGTACATCAGATGAAGTTTGTTCATCCCTCCATACGTTTGCTGTCTTTTTGACATTCCCAACACTATTTCCTGAAGCAGAGTTGTTGGAGGACTTGATATAGCTGGCATTCTCATGGATTCCAAGCACACTGATATTGTCCCCTTTTACACTTCCACTGTTATCAGCCAGATCTCTGATCTATTGAAAAAAGAAACAATTGTATAATAAGATCAACAATGTATGATCAAATTAAATCAGCAAACAAAAACTTCATCAGACTACTTACTTTGAATTCAGAATCAGTAGACGTAGACACTACTGACTTAATTTCACTTCCAGGACTGTCCAAAGATTGTGAGTCATGTCTTTCAATGGAGGATTCTATTGTCTTACTGTTTACAGATGAAAGATCCAGTGGTTGACAACCTTTTACTGATAAATCCAAAACTTCAGATGAAGGCACAGAGGTTTTCCTTATCTCATCACGTACATTTAAGCTCCCCGGCTCCCCGGATAGCAAAGAAGTATTTGTCTGTGAGGAGACTTTTGTCTCGCTAAATTTTGAAAATCTTGGTGCGAAATTGATTTCAATTTCCTCTGGAAATTTTCTGTATCTACTATCTTGTAGATTATGAACAACTGGGTCGACGTCAAAAAATCTGGATGGTGATCTGCTATAGAACAGACCGATCCACATATGAAAGATCAGATGGAGTTCTTCAGGACTATCCTTAATGTTGAAATTCCATGGGCTATTGAACAGGAAAAATATAGTTAATTAAGAGATGTATTTAATACATATTAAAATGTATGTATGTATGTACATTACATGAATGCGTAAATATGTGTAACACTATATAAAAAAACAAACATTTTGTTTTAGATGATCATCTCTGAAAGACAAATGCTAGCATAAGACAAGTGTTTTACAATGTTTTATATGACATTAATTAAATTTTTGACAATCTAAGCATAATTTCTTTCTGTTGTGTAACTTTTCTGCAGTAACTTCTTTCAATACAGCACCGAGCACTCAGTACTCAGCAATGGCGGGAAGAAAATAGCCGCTACAGGTGATATTCTCCATTTTGGAGAATATTCAGGGCACTAAACTATACTTGTGTATCAATCTGCTCAGATTTAATTATTTTCAACTTGTTTCTCAATATCTCAAGGCAAGTTAATGCTATTTAGGCCACCTATTGCCCTTTATTTTCACTAATTACAAATGACAATCAATATCAATGAATAATAATCCAATAATGTAAGAATTATTAATGTTGTTACTATAACATAATATAATTTAAACCAATAATAATAATAATAATAATAATAATAATAATAATAATAATAATATACTCAACACAATTATAATAGTGACAAAATAACACATACCCATGCAGTGCTCTGGTTACAGCCTTGTCATTTGGGTCATTTGTGAACTTGCTATCCAAACTGAAGTCATATTGTTCTCTCCACACCCTTGTAACTTCAATTGATCCATCTTTTTCAACAATCTGCCTGTGCCGTTTAGATCTTCGCTTCTCCTTGATGAACGACGGAAGTTGCTTTTTAAGAGGTGGTTGTTGTTCCCTACCATTTCTGGATGCACTCAGCTTATGCTGTAGCAATACTCTGTCATCTTTACTGCTCAAAGATCTGCCAGGTAGATCCACAGGACTTTGTTTAATGACGGAGTCAAGTCTTTGTAAAGGCAAGGCCTTCAGATGGGCACCTGACAAACCCAACAGCAGAGATGGGGACTGTGAATAAGAGTGATCTTTAGAAATGACCACAACCCACTCTCCCCTCATAACAAGCCCAGTGGACAATGGTGATCTTGCGGATGGCGGTAGCTTTACTGCGTCCGTAGGGCGCTTCAACAGTGCATGGAGGACAGATGCTGCCTCATGACTGCTGTATCCCTTCATGCTGTCCTGCAAGCCCAGTCTCCGTCTTTGACTTTGCTTGCCCTCTTTATCCAGTCTTAGGGTATGCACTGTTTTGTCATTTTGCCCACTATTGTCACTGAGGGCCAAGTCTGCCAGTAAGGTCAGAGCGTCTGCTGGCATGGGTGCTTCTTCCAGACTACAGCTCCTCTCGTCTGAGCCAACTAGAAGCTCTTCAGACTCATGAGCGGTAAGGTCATTGGCTGTTTGAGACTCAGTTGGTTTTAATTGTTCAGAGTTATGAGGTGACTTTATAAGGCATTCTGTAAGGATAAACAAGTATTTGTTAATGCAAAATTAAAAAATGGCAGCATCAGCTCCTTAATTTAAATCAAATGTGTTTTTAAAAACAGATGTTGTACGTACTGTACAATTGTGACTTAACTGACTACCTTCGGAGATGTATTTAGAATTAACAAAACCAGCACAAATAAAAATAAATGGGGAGCTATTCAAAAGTCTATGGGTAATATGCTCGCTATGCCTGCACCAAAACTTGCGACATGACTATTGCCATAGTGACAAAGATACTAAACAAAAGGTTCACCTTCAGTTACCGCATCAATGTGATTGGTTACATTCTCTGCAGGGCAGAACATCCAGTTTGTCAAATCTGCCATCTTTGTGTCACGAATACATTTCTTGGAAGGACTTTTGAAGTCACGTCTCTCCTCGTATACAATATATATCTTTGACGGAGTGCTTCTGCTACACCCGTTTGTATTTTTACAATGTCTTTAATGTTTATGAAACGTTATGATTATTTAGTAAAGAAAGAATTACATTGTTGTTTACCCACAAGTCATAAGTGTGACATGATGCACAGAAGACAAAAGCGTAAGACAAAAAAAACTGGAAAAACAGACAGTAGAAAGGTGAAAAGGTTATATAGTACGGCAGGTTCTTAAATTAAAACTAAAAGGATGAAAACACTTTTCCATTTCCATTCTCAAAAATGCACAGACTAAAATGACCATATTACTGAATTTCTGGTAAACATTCACCTTATTTCACTATATTTTTCGATATATATATATATTTACATAACATGTTAATATGTGCAGAAAACTCCAACATGCTATGACCTTCAATGTTAAATCAGATAATATTTTGATCAAGAGTATATTCTTATAGCTAAAAGTAGGCAATGATTATGAAGCATTGCTGACATATCGTCTTCATGGGAATAGGAATTATACACAGTTCAGTGACCTTTGACTAGCCTAATTTCCATTAGTTCATCTTAAAGGGTTAAAAAAGATACTATTAGCTTCTACTAAAAAATGAAGCATGAGCCTCATGGTATTTCTTAGATACTGTGTTCGCAAGAAAATGTCCATTCTTGGTCTAAACATAGCGTCTGATGATGATAGCCATTCCATTCAACTTGTCCACAACAAATCTGTTAACAGCCCCGATATTTAAAGACTTTTTTGTTCAAACAGCTTGATTGTAGTCATTGCAACTGTGCAAGTAATTCAATTTAAATTTAGACCCAACTTTTTAGGTCCTCATCTGTATATTTAGGTTGTACAAGATTTGTGTGTAAAAGCTAGACACCTCAAAATGTGAAGCATCCCCATTGTCTTTTACATTCCTCTCCTCTTTATCTCTGGTTAAACATGTTTAGAGTGCCCAGGCTATTACTTCCCACAAAAGGAACTAATGTAATATTACCTGTAAACTTATGAGCATTTGTTTTGGCAGGCTACTACTTTCACAACTTTCCAAAGTTAATAGAACAAACACAGTCAGCAATACTGTCACTAAATATATATCAAAATTATGAGAAAACACTTACTATTTTTTCCAGTGATGGCATTGGCTTTCCGCTTATTCCATCTCCTAGGGGCATTGCCACGTTTCTTTGTATTTGTTGATACCTTATTAGGCAATGGCAAATTGTCACCAGTTGAAAGGTCCCCGAATTGAGCATCACCAAGGTCTTTAGACAGCTCTAAGTGTTTTTTGGCTGAGAGTTCCTCTTCAACATTCTGCATTTTCTGTGGTTTCTGATTTGGCTCTGTGCCCTCCGACTCCTCAGCTGTTTGAATGGATTGATCTGGTTGACCCTGAGAGACACTGTCACTGTTGCTTTTGCATACATACATCTTCTCATCACCACTTTTAAGTTTCTTTAAACTGGGTTCAGACTCTGCTGAACTATCTTTTTTGCCTCTCCTCAAAACAGTTCTCAGCTGACTGATTGAAATAATAGTGTATTCAGAGTTCCTTTTCTTCTTTTTAACACATAGTTCTGAGTCACCTGAATCTTTAATTTTCTCTGTTGACTCATCTAAAGCCGTTTCTGTTTTACTGGAAAACTCATTTCCAATTTTGTGTTCTTCATGAACAGTGTGAGGCATCTGCTCTGACTGACATAAAGAGGATGGTTTGTCTATGACTTGAACTGAGGATTGCTCCGTTACTTTTGGTGCAACTTCCACATCTACAGTCTCATTAACATCTGCACTGTTTCCTTTATCTGATGGTTCACACTCTGATTTCCTCAAACCAATTTCTTTGATATCTAATTCCTGCTGCTTCTTCACTAATTCCAAATCTTTATTATGAACTTCTTGACCATGGGGAACAAATATCCTTCCACAGTCTGTAATAATAGTTTTTAAACCATATCTTAGACATTCTATCTTCCTTTTTTTTTCACCGGATTCTTCCGGAACTTCTTCACTACCCCTTTTAGGTAAACTAGTTGGACTGTCTTTTCTACAATGTCTAGGAAGACTCTTCCTGGCATTTTTGGGCGAAGTTTCTTTTTCAGATGGCTGTCTTTCTACTTTTTCCTGACTGTGGGAATGGCTATTTCCCAAACATTCTTTCGTTGAAGAATTGCTGCTTAAAAATTCCATCTGATCACCAATTTGCTTGTCCTCACTATTCGGTTTATGCTGGTGTGATTGGTCCATGTCCTGTATTTCGTGTTGGTTCTGTTCAGCCCCCACACACTGAACTTCTGTGGCCAGTGTTGTCACACTGGGGGAATGCAATAAATGGTTCATTTGCATTTTTGTCACAGAGATTTTAGATGTTCTCTTGCGTTTTCTGCCCCGCCGTCGAGGCAGACTACTGCAGTCAGTTTGAGCTAGTGCTTTGTTCTCTATTTCTGGGTTCAACGACAAATCTTTCTCTGTCCTAATAATTTCGGCCTCACTAACCACCAAAGGTGTGCTGGTTTTTGGAATAGGAAGTTTGCTTTCATTTGTCATCACCTCCTGAGCAGCTGAGCTAGTCTGCAATGTTTGGTCATCACACAAGTTCAAGATAGCAGACTCTTTTGGATGAGTGGGTGTCAATACCTCTGGAGTTACCACTGCGACTGCAGCCTGAGTTATCTCCATGGAAATGTCAGCCTTTTCAGTATCTACCTCCAAAGTTGTATGTGAGACATTCAAGGAAGGCCTGCTTTCCTTGTTGAGTATCTCTGCATTACACACCTCACTTGGATCAGAAATGTCAGAGTGCTTAAATTCAGCAGATGATTCCGTCAAACTGTCTGATGATTTTTCAGCCGTTTCAATCCCTTCTGATGTGTTAGAGGGGCAACTGGCTTCTGCTTCCGAAAGCTTATCAAACCATACACTTGTTTGGCTTCCGGAAGCTTCCTCTGGTGATGAGATGCAGTAATACACCTCATCATCTGGATCATCTCTACGCTGCTCTCGACCTGCTAAAAGCAGCTCAGTTGCCCTTTTCACAGGAAATTCAAAGAGCTTTGGCTGATCCAAGCAAGATTTTAACTGTGACATAGTGACGTCTGTCCATTTTGGTGTAGCAAAAAGGAGCTTGAACACACAAGGCACATCATACTGGTCTGGAAACATACTGGCTTCCCTTTGAGGACTGTTTTGCAATCCTGGATGAATCAGAGTCCCATAATGCTCAAGATGTTTCTCCAACAGTGACATTTTCTCATGCTGTTCCAGACCAGACTTTTCCATCTCTGTCTCTGCATAATTAAATGCTGGCAGAACTTGAAGAATATCAGATGATACTGGTGACTTTCTCTGACAACTTTTAGTATCTGAAATAGAGGTGTACAATTACTCAGATGTTCAGAAAGAGAACTAAGAGTGCATCATTAATATTGTAGATCACTTCTGTAAAATGTTTACTTGCATTTATCAAAAGGACCATTTACCTTGTTGTATTGCCCGAGAGTCTGAGAATACAAACATGCCCTGTAATGCCTCTTTTTTCTCTGCATTTGCATCTGAAAAAATGAATGAATTACATTTAGAACTTATTCCAAAAAACAGTTACAATCCTATGTATCCTATCTAAAGTTTACTGGTGAAATTAAGTATAATCTCTGTATAACCTTGCATGGAATTCGGTTTATTGTCTACTTAACAGCTGCTTCAAAATGACGGTATATTCACTGAAATATATTTTATTAACATTATGTACAGTCCAACAAGTACCATACCAAATCATTTTTATTGTAGTTGTGTATAATTACAATAAAGAAAATGCCACCAATGCTGTCTGATGAGAGACTGACAACAGAAAATATGTTGAAAATAACACAATAGAACCTAAACAACTACACCATCTGTATTAGAAAGCACACTGAAGCTGACATATGTATTCACTGTACATACTACTATCATATTGTATATTTTGCACTTGCTGTTATTTTTGCACTTCTGATTAGATGCTAAACTGCATTTTGTTACTCTGTATTTATACATGTGTAATGACAATAAAGTTAAATCTAATCAAATCTAATCTAAACATTAACTGAAAAGATTAATCTACTGTACCTTCATAAGAAAGGAAGTACGAGGAATGTAACAGCACAAAAAACCCATCACTCAACTGAAAAACAAGAGCCTATGAAGATGACAATTGTTCATTATTAGTAAAAAAAAAAACTCTTTTTCTAAACTCTTTTTGCACAAGACTTGAGTGTGCAGATTTTTCTTTGTTTTTTAAAGTTATTGTTAAAATAGTTCTTTAAAAACTTACAATGTCTTTTTCTTTCAGCTCCTCAGTAAGAACTGAGAGAAGACCATCATCTGTATCAGTCGACACCACTTCATAAAGAGTACAACATTTACCCCCCACCACAACTGCAAAAGCAGAATTGTAATGCAAAGACTGTGACAAATGAAATACTACATAATTTTGTTATTTAAATCACCCATCTTTATAAATGGTTAGACAATATCAACACAAAATAAACTTGACACAAATATCCAAAAGTTCAAACACAAATTAATTTCCTACCTTCACCAGAAAAACAGGTTTCAAAAATTTCCTTTGGCAAAAACATCTTCAGATCAGATACACTGATTACAGTTTTGACCCTTAATGTCTTTGGGCTGAAATAATGCAAGGTATGTTGACAGAAATAAATAAATGATCAAAATGGTGAGACATCTATTGACTAAATAAAATTGTTGGTATAACATATAACAACAAAATGCAGAATGAACTAAAATGTGATCAGCTTTTCAACTAAAGATGTAAAAGTATAATGAAATGCAGTGTTTCCCCTAGAAATTTTTCCAGCAGTGGTGCTGTTATGTAACGGAGGCAAGCAGCACGCGGCGGCACGCAAGGGTCCGGGGGCATTCACATCTGGAAGATTTTTAAAAGAAAATAACCCCTTAAACCATGACCTCTGGCAAGTTTTGTGGATAGAAATAGACATTTTGAGACAAATATGACAGATTCAATATTGCAGCACGTACCTTGAACTGGTCAGAACAGAAGCAGAAACCTTGATTTTATAATGTTAGACAAGATTACTCATGTTTGTCTTCTGTGTTGATTTGAAGCTTTCTTTTACATTATTGGTAGAAATTAGCTAACATGCTAATTTTTGAAAGGTCTGAAATAAAGACAAACGGTAACCAGAGCCCGTTTACGGGGAGCCTGTCCACTCTCTATGCAATCTGTTCCGCTAGTTTTGCTGTTGAGCAAGTGAAAAATTAATTGGGGTCTATGGAGCTAAGCGGCTAAAACTTGTGTGTCACAGTTGACAACTTAATTTCTTAATGTACGTTGTGGTAGTATAGATTTTCCACTAGAAATGAAATAAAAAGTCACTCATGTCCTTTCTGCTTTTCATAGGATGGGCCGTTTTCTGCGTAACATGCTAGCATTTAGCTAATTCACTTGCTCGGGAGCGCCTGTAGTTGCAGTTGCAGTAACACCCGGAAGGATTCTGAGAGTGATTGTTCTCCCCATATTGAAAATTCTCTGCGGTAACCAGAAAAATCCGAACATGGATAACTTTACTCAACAGATAAATACTATTACACAGTGAAACTGGCAAGTCATGTCGCTCACGGTTGACATTTTATAATCCTCTACCTCAACCGTCTCCTTTTACTGCTGGTTGCCACGGGACGGCAGAGTTTTGATTCCTGACACCGATTGGTCAGCTGTCCCAAAAAGCACCCGACGTAGGACAGTAGATTTTTTCTCAATGGAATAACCACCCAGGGTTGGAAAAAAACCTGCTGGCGGCAGCATTTTAAAAAGCGCCCAGGTAGTTTTTTTCAAACCCCCTTTCTATCATAGGAATATAATGTGAAACAGCCACCCAAGGTTGAGAAAAAAAACAGCCGGTGTGAACACCCCCAAACGTAGCTATCCTAACCTCATTCAACTACAAACCTCCCTCAATAATATTAACGTAGCGCCACTGCTGCCACTGCTGAATACATGGTAGGGGAAACACTGCAATGATAGGAAAGGAACATACAGTTGTGCTGGTAACAAAGCTCCACTGTTAGACTTTAGCCCAATTTCATAGACTAAAGAGTCAACCACCAATTGGCCTTTCCAGAGTTGGTAGGAAAACACTGTTAAAACAAAAGAGTAACAATCTTTAAATAATTTAAATTACAGTAGGAAACAACATGTTGATAGAGCCATAACACTTTCTATGAGCCCAGTCTTAAGCATAATAACTGTTTTTACATACATACTGTAAGGAATTCAGAGTATAAACTTGCATCGGACAACATCTGGGTATAAGAGATTGAAAAAAAGTAACTAAAGTAACTAAAAGTTTTGTAAAATTGACAGTGGATAATCAAAAAGTTTAGAGTGGAGAGAGAAGTCTAAAACACGAGGAGAATATTAAAATCTAATTCTATTATAAAGACCATTATTAATCTCTTTCCCTATTTTCACACCTTAATAATACAAATATAACTGAAAAGTGTTTTTTAATTTTGGATTTTTGTTTTAGAGTGAACAGAAGGTACTTTTTCGTTTGTTCATTATTGTACTTTGGATGTGATATGGGAAAAAAAAGACTTAAATTTGTAGTTACTCTCTAAAATCCTTACTCTTCAACTGCTAAAGAAACAGCAATTTCCAACTAAGCATCAGATACTACTCGCTTAAAGTTGTGAACATCACAAAGTCTTTGAAGCAGCCACGTACTGCGTCAATGTCTTTAAAGGCCCACTATGCAACATTTTTCATTTAATTAATCCATTTCATACTGTTTAGGATGCTAAAATGAGTCATTACACAGTGGCCTATAGCGGTAGATACAGCACTTGCAATGTTCAGCAGCGTGGACCGCCTCCAATAGAATGCAGTGCAATACATCGGTCGTTAAAGGGAGCTTGTGAGAGAAAAAAACAGAACGTTTCTTAGCCCTTCTTTAAGGCGCTGTGAGACCCCTGCATGTGCAACATGCCCTTGCAACCTCACAAATTATGTCTGAATATGCCTCCAAATACGAACAGATAAAAAAAACCCAGCAAGCCTTCTCTTTCATATTTTAAGCCCTAACTAGTAGGCTATCCAAATAATCAACTTGATGGAGGCCTTGTGGCTTCCTGGGACATCTTTGTGGCCCTAAATCTGTGTGGTTGATTAACTAATGCCTGAACACTGGGCTCATATAAAATGCTACCAAATTGACAACTGATGAGTATATAGTATGGTTTAGTACAATAATATAACTCTTACCTGTTTTCTCTTCACTGAAAGAGAGGACAAAGATGCGTTAACAATGTATGTAATCCTATATGCAATTTTTTGACCATAACCAACATCTACCAGAATAAATTAAGAACAACTATTTCTACTATTATCTACTGGCTGAATTATACACTTACTGGACACTTAATTTCATAAATCTTCCAAGTACGGAGGCGAGTTCCCTGTTGGCTGCTGCCTTTTGACCTTAATCCCAGGTAGCATAGACCACTGACACAAAGCATGTTTTTTCATGCTGTTTACACCCAAATTCAGACAACTATTTGCCTGTTTATTTATCAGAACACTCTCTGTTAACATTTGAGATGGTTATGTGGGAAAATATATCAGCAATGTTTGATACACTGAACACTACTGCATCGGGCAGCAATACCAGTAGCCAGCTGGCTGATAGTTGAATGGTATTTACTTTAGTAAACTGCCCTCCTGAAACCCTAAGAGTTGAGCTATTAAGTGAAAGTAGCCTATTAGTGTGTTAACTCACTTGCTAGCACACTCGACTAGATTAAACAGTTGCATCAATAAGCACCTAAATAAATGAAATCAAGTGTCCCGTAAGATTGATAGCATCACAGACATTTTCACAAGATTTCGATTTTCCATATGTTTCCATAACATTACATATGTTATCGTAATGTAACAGAAATAGCTTGGGCGCAAAGTAGGATATTCATGCACTGTTTTTGTTTTCAATCTCTGCTTTGCATGAAATATGCTGTATTGTGTCAGCATTTCCTTATTCATTTAAAACATGAAAACACAATACCCTCCTTCAAGCTACACAGTTACCTTTTTTCTGGCAATTCAAGAAAAACGGGCTCTGCTTTGCCATAAGAAAACGTCACTACTGCAAATGGACAGGCGAGGCGTGGACACTTCTCTGTCTCTTTACCACCATTTATAAACTCATAGAGATAGTGCTGTAAAACAACAATAAATGAAAAAAAAAAACATTACTGCCACGGTCACAAGTCAAAAAATATTTGTTGTATATTTGGTCTCTCATCTTTTTTTTTTGCTCCAGATAAACACGAGAAATTTCAATATTCTGCTTATTATACTGATACTTGCCAGAACGAGCAAATAGACTTTATAAAACTTTATATACTGTAAATACTCAAATTTACCGAGTTTACCACTTAAATTGAACATTTACCACTGAATTGAACAGACTTTTTTTTTTTATGAAGCTCATTTACTGTAACTTTCAATTAAATAATGTGATGAATTAACAAAGTTCATTTGTGATATAAAGACATCGTTCTGAAGCACAATACTGTTACCATAGAATTGGCAAACCATATATGTTTGTGTACTAGAATAACACAAAAAAAGAGATAAAAATCTCATATAATTCAGGATTATTTGACTAATTCCGTCTACTGGCATGCTATTACACATACTATAAGTGTCCTTGATTTTATAGGTGGCATAAGACATAGATACCACAAGTACATGATGGTCCATTATAATGACCAACTGCTTAAATAGTACAGTGAAATCACCCTCAAAATACCCAATACCGAATACCAAGCATCGGAATAGTTTATTCAAATAACACAATAATGATACATGATAAGTACTGATGACTGAATGCATAACAATTATTCGTTTTGTAAGTCGCTTTGGATAAAAGCGTCTGCTAAATGCATAAATGTAAATAAATGTAAATGTAACAATTACTCGTCTGAGTTACCTGAGTTCTCTCAAAAGCCAGGAAGGAGCTGGTAGTGGCTGTGACATCAGTGAGTTGGTCTGACTCATGGCAGTCAAATCCTTCAGTGGGAGCAGTGAAGTGTGTGGTGTAGTTGTCACTGACTTCTTTCACTCTGCCCTGCAGACAAAACATAAATATTAAGAGAGGCATGTTTCATATGAAATGAACAATTTGTTTATTAATCTAGGTATTTGAGAACTAAAAATGGACTATTATACACTAGTTAAAAAAAAATGACAAGAACTTTGGGTAGACATATTTTCTGTTTTGCTATTCGGTCAACATAAATTTTTCTCATTTTTATCTTACCAATACCACTAAGCAATCTCAAACAAAAAGTAAAAGGGGTTGACTGACTCTGGGCTATTACTTTAATATGTAAAACAGTTGTCTAAAAACCCTCTAGAAAAAAAACAGTTACCCTTGTGAGCTTCACAATAGCAACATGGCCTGATTTCCCGCAGTACCATCGTTTTACATCAAGGCAGTCTGAGTACTTTGAAACATACACACCTGTCAAAAAAAGAATTTACTTAATATCTTTTCAATGGATGCATTTTGTCAAATAACAGATTCTTGACATTTTAGCCACAACCAATATATTTACAGTTGAAAGCAAAACAAAGCAGCAAAAAAAATGTGGCACAATATCCAGTTCGGAACACCACCCACGCATGTGAAACCAGAAAAACTACACTTACCACATTTTTTTCTAACTAGCAGTTTTGCAATTTGGTGGATAGCTGGTGGTTTTCAAATTCAACCTAACACTACACTAGTGGCATGGGAAAGCTAAATTAACAGACAATTAAAATATTAATTGACAAGCCTTATTCAAAAATATTCCAAATGTTTTAGTACCGCCATTGTTGATTGCTGTCATTGCCATTGCTGTCTAAATGATTTATAAGCTGGTGGAGCTAGACAGGTGAAAATAATACCCAAAGACAAGGAGAGTTTTACAGACATGGGCTGTTGAAAAGATTGTTGAAAATGTCTTACAGTAGGATCGCAACCTGTGTGAATGATTCAGTCAACAAGCTGCTGTTTGTGTGTCATCACCCTCTTTATGGCTCATTAGAAGCTGATGCAGCCTTATATAATTAAGCCTTATAAAATTAAATATATGCTATGCTTATATTTTTGAGTGCCCATTTTACATATGCACATATTTATTGCTGGTCACTAGACTTTTAACCTTGCACTGTTGGACTCATTTGCACTACTACCTTGACACACACCTCATACTGGACCGCAGTACATTAATGCGCATCTCTACCCTTAGTATTGGTATTCTATTGTTCTTTTTAGAAATGTTGATCTAGTCATGTTGTTGATCTGCTTCTTATCATCCTGTGTACCCTGTAGTATATGTTGTGTGTTGATTTAAGCTGCTGGGACCTTGAATTTCCCCTTGGGGATCAATAAAGTATCTATCTATCTATGTATTACAAATAAAACATGTTCAAATGTCTAATACGACAGAGGCGGTGTGGCTCAGTGGGCTAAGGCGTCGTGCCATGACTCCGGCGACCCGGGTTTGATTCCGGCCTGTGGTCCTTTGCCGATCCTGCCCCATCTCTGTCTCTCTGTCTGTCTCTCTACTATAACTATCAAAATAAAAGGCAAACATACTTTTGTATTTTGGGCTCTGAAACGTCAAGTATAATTATGTAAATGAGGCCTTTGAGTGTTATTAAAATGCATTTATTTAACTGATGCCAAAACCAATCTTATAAGGCTCCTACGTCATTCTAGCGGCAAATCCTTATCCTGTAGATTACCCAAACATCTCTACAGTTTACTTTGGCTATAGACTAGTTCCTAAATGAATTGTTTCTCATATTAAAATCTGCAAACATTCATCAGCTTTCAATACAGAGCTTGGAGTTTTCCAATTGTTGATTCATTCAACTCCCACTAATATTTAACAACAATATGTGAACCAACACAACTGCCAATTGGCAACTGCCTGTTCTGATCAGAGCAAACCTAAGCTAATGGCTAGTTTCCTGACGCAGTCACTGGAGGTAAATTAAAGTGACCGCAAGCACTATGTTTATTAACCTGTATCGGTATATGTTGATAAACTCAGTGCCAAGGAGCAATTTGTCTTCTTATTTCGGTGCAATTTTCATGCTTTTTTTGCCACTACTTCCAGTGTAGGCAGACATCATACATACAAAACAGATCAAATAAAAGGTGTTCATTACATGGTAAATGTATAAAATCACTTCACCCTTTGTGGGATCTCCAAGTGTAGAGCATTTACTGTGTCCAGTGAGTAGACCACTTTCCCCAAGTTTGTTTGCCTGAAAATACATCAAATCCATCTTTAAGACTTCACTAATGGCACTATATAAATAACACTATGTGTTACAATGGATGTCATACCTGACTTTCATCCTCAAATAACAGAAAACCAAAGGACTCTTCAAGTTCCTCATCTGTGTATCCACTGTCTCTCTTCTCCATGCGGTAGACAGCATACTGTAGACACATGACACTCATAGGGACTCGTATATGTAATTATTTAATGCTTGAAAACTCCTATTTGACTATGATTTTAATAAGCATTTTCATTTAGAGTGTATGCTAACTTGCTTCAACCAAGCCCCATTGTGTCCATGTGATATTCATGATATGGTTTCTAAAGTGCCTATATGTCTCTGAAAGAAAAGTACTTACTCGTTTCTGCAAAATGTCATTATTTATCAGATGTGCAGAAGTGTAAATGAAAGATTTTCTAGACTCCTCGTACAGGTAAGAGTTATGTAGGGGTGGTAAAATACACTCATCAAATATAGCTGAACCTGGCAAAACTGGTTCCAAAAGACCTGGCAAGGGCAACAAAAGGACGTTATTAGAGTTGTTACTGCTGATCTGGAGCTAAAAATATACCCCGATTATTAACACTAGAAAATGGTAGCACAATTTTCATCTCTTTTCAAATAATGTTCTTTGATAGATGTTTTTGCCGACGAGATCATAGCTCTGGTTCCATCAAGACAATGGCCAGAGATGGCATTAAATGGAGCAGGGAGAAACTGAGGCTTCAAATGCAACAGTGAATCGTAGAGGAGGTGGCAGTGTGTTTAGATGGCTTTGTTCCAATGGCCACATTATAAAAAACAATGACAACTTAAAAATTCAAGGCAACCTGATGCACAGAATATTTGAGTTTACACAACACAAAAACTAACATTTCTAGGATTTTAAGTTTTAAGTTGTCACAGCTTTTTGTTTTTTACAGTGCAGGTTGAAGGTTCAAAGGAAGGTGTGTGTGTGTGTGTGTGGAAGGTGTGTGTCAACCACCTTGGCTGAAGATGGTCTATCAGGATTCCCACTCTTTTTATGGTCAAAATTTTAAAACTTTACCATGACTTTTTCATGACCTAAAGTGAATTATTATCACCAAAAGTGTGTAGAATTTAGCTTACATTTAGTGCTAAGTATTAACCCTTCCCATTAGGCTTATGGTATGGCATCATATTTTTTAAACATTCAAAAAACTGTCAATGCATTTGTTGTAGTATTTCTTAAACAAAAGATCTTTACAACCATCTTTTTTCTTTACAATAGATCTCCTGGCTTGGAAAATTATATTTTAATTTCTATGACTTTTCCAGGATTTCCATTACCGTTCCAGTCTCTTGAAGATCTTGTTAAGATTTGGTAGGCCTATTGTGGACACCTGATAGGCCTACAATCCAACAAAAACAACAGGCCTACTTTCACTTAGTTTAGAACCACCTTCAAATCTACTTTGCTTATTGTCCAGGCTATTCTGATCAAAAACTGTAAGATGCCAACAATGAAGAAGGCAAATGGAATGTTATCATTACTTTCATATGTTTTCACAATAGGCCTAGTCTTGCCTCTATCCTCATAGCTACATAATCTAAGGAATGTTAGCAAAGGGTTTTATACTCTGTTAGGAAGTTCTAGGCGTTTCGACCAGAACCAGTTTTGTCACAACTTGTTTAAAAAAATGTCAAATCCAGTCTTTCAGTCAGAAAATGTTGATGTTTTGCTAAAATGACACAAGACCTACTGCTCATTTGCTGTCTTCACAAAACATATTCGTTGGGCTTATTTGTACATTTAAAAATGATCTAAACCCGCACATATGCTGAATATCGCTTAAGATAACTCGCTTTTCCAGACATAGCCACTTAGCAAAGGTAGATCACACCTATGAGCTAACTGACTACTTGGGTAAACTAGTCGTTTGGCTGTCAACTTGTTTCGTTTTGTCAAAACCCATGTGAGGTGGTGTTTAGGAAGCAGCCAATGTCGGCTACCACCACTTACAGCCCTGATTGTTCATTCGAATTATTATGGCATAGCCTACGTAAAAATAGACGCATTGAAATATAGGCTATCGTTTCATGAAAGAACATTTGACATGAAGAAGCAGAGTCACCTTCTCTCGATCTGATATCATTTTCCATGATTACGCTAGCGAGATGAGTTTCTGGTCAGTCCATTTTCTATCCACTTGAATAACATCTGAAGAGTCTGTCATCATGAAAGAAGAAATATAATCCAAAAAGAATGGGTAGTTGTGTGCGTCCTTGTCAGCGTGATTCAGTATGGCTCAAGTGCACTTCTCCTTGGAAAATATGTTGCAACCTTAAAACCAGGAAGCGAGCAGTCATAAACTGTTAATAACAGATTGGTATATCCTTATGCAAATATTGTCTTTACATTTCGGCATTAGCTCTATTTTACTCGTAAAGGACATTCACAGATGTGTCCCTCCACAGTTTAAACGAAACCCAGTTAAGAGAGAAACAGAAAGTTAGGAAGTGCGACACTGCCATTTTGTAACTTCCTTAATGCAAGTCGCTCGCTTGTGGTTGTTGCCGTAGCCTACTGTAAACTGTCAGCAAAGGCGCGCCAGTAGGCAACCAGAGGTGAGTTGTAAACTCTCGTGAATGCTAGGTACAAAGAACCGTTCGTTGCAACGATGTGTTGTTGGTGTTCGAGCAACTGAGAAGGCTGTTCAGTAGGCCTATTCATTAAGCTGTTAGTGATGTTGTTAGCCTATTTAATTGTTTGTGCTGAACACAAGATTTTAACTGAGTAGGCATAAGTATTAGGTTGAGATAGCAGGCCTACTCAGGATATAGGCAAAAGTACAGATTATGAGTAGCCTACATAATAATATGACCACCGAACATTGCTGCATTTGCCATCCTTCAAAAATGAATGTCAATTCAGTGTTCAAATTACACAGGAGCCCCTGCCAAAGAGAACTGAGCTCTCTCACCATATTTTAATTATAAATAAAACTTATGACTTATGATTTTGATTTAATCTAATTTCAGTTTTGTTTCCTCCATCCCAGAGTTTTAGATCCTGAAAATGTAGTAACTGCAGAAATGGGTGACCGAGAGAACTTTTTCTCGGTTCTCTCATTTAATCAGATAAATGTCTATGAAGAAGGTAAATTAACCTAAAAAAATTGCCTGGTGTGAATTATTGTTTGCACTTGTCCAATGATAAATCAGCTTCACCAAAACACGCAGTTAGTCTACCACAAACTTCAATTCATTCTAATACTTGTAACTATACAGCCGACTAAAAATGTAGTGGAGTAAAAGTATACATTTGTCTTAGGAAATGTAGTGAAGTAAAAGTAAAAGTTGCCAAATTCTTAACAACTCAAGTAAAGTACAAATACTCCCAAAACCTACTTAAGTACTGTAGTGGAGTATTTTTACTTAGTTACTATACATCACTGATGGTAATCAAATGTTTTCTTGTTTAATAATTAAGTTATACATTTTGTTAGGAAAAATAATAGCCCTTTTATGAATGTCAACTGTACTGGACATGAAAATTATTTAATTGTAAATGCTATCTAGCTTGCCAGTTCTATTCTTTTACATTCACATTTCTGCCCACAAAACACCTTGGTAGGGGAATGAATAAGTTTAATTTATTTTCTGTGTAATTTAGTTAATGTAATAAACAAATAGTTTTAACCATGTAATCCAGCACATGATCGATCAATCGATTGATCGGAAGACAGATAAGATACTGTGTTTGTTACTTCATTGTTTGTTCGTATTTTTGCCGCATCATAGATTCAAACCTGTGCCACCCAGACCTCCTGACTGTCAGAATGACTCCACCTTTAGTAGAAACGGGACTCCTACTCAGTGTTTTTCACAGTACATTGACAACAAACTTTTAGAAAATTTGGCAACATTCACAAATCAGAGAGAGGTACAGATGAGGGGCCTCTCCCTCAACACCACTGCTGAGGAAATGAGGATCGTCTTTGGCATGTCAATCCACATGGACTGCTTTGGCTTCCCCAGAATCAAAATGTTTAGGGCCATCAAAACCAAAGTGCCAATAATAAGCCATAAAATACCAAGGAACAGGTTCTTCAAGTTTAGAAACTCCCTGAAGATTGTCAGTGACCTGGATATAACTGGGGCAGCAAAGAAGAAAGAAGTTCTTTGGAAAGTCAGGCCAGGACAGAGTGAGTCAAAGCTGGCTTAACCGCCTATAACTTGGAAAACTCTGTATCGATAAGCAAATTGTTCTATTTACAGGCCGTTGTCCAATCTGGCAGTTTGTTCCAGGCAATACTAAAAGTATTCATACTTGCCTCTCCAGATGGTCTAATGCTTGACTTTAAGGTATATCAAGGGAAGGATATGCTGGTCTAAGGATGAGAATTGGGGCAGCAGCAGTTCACTGCATATTTGTAACTGTTCCCACAGGAAGTAGTTTGACCGCTACTTCAATTACACATTTATTAACCTCATGGATGAATGCTGGTAAAGGGCCTTCCAGTAACTGGCACAATAACTAAAAAAGCATCCCAAAGTCATGGTGGTTGCCTGATGACAAACAACTAAAAAGAGAGGGGAGGGGAGAGTCAGTGATGTTTTTCAGGAGAAGTCCTGAGTCGGCAATCACAAAATGGAATGACAACAAGCCAGTGTGGATGGTCTCTGCTGCTCATGGGAGAGATCCTGAAGATGTCTACACCAGATGGTCAAACAAGGACAAAATCCAGGTCCAGGTAAGAAGACCCGCAGTCATTAGAGAGTACAATGACAACATGGGTGCTGAGCTTCTATCGAATGAAGTGAGCAATCACCCACATGGTCCATTTCTTGGTGCTTCTGGCAGTATGGGCAGGGGCCAGGTCCTGCTGGAAGATTAAATCTGCATCTCCATACAGATCATCAGCAGAATGAATCATCAAGTCCTATAAAACATTCTGGTAGACTGTTGTGGTGACTTTGGATTTCAGAAAGCAGAGTTTACCAACACCTGCACCGAACACTGCACCCCAAAACTCGACTTACTGTGGATATGGACTTCTGGACGTCAAGCAGCTTGGATTCATTTGCTCACTTGGACCCTGATTTGATCTTCCAGCAGGACCTGGCCCCTGCCCATACCGCTAGAAGCACCAAAACCTGTTTTGATTCCCATGCTATGCTTGTGTAACAAATGCCAGTTAGCCTAGCTGTGTGAGTAGAACGTTGGTAAGAGCTAGTTAGTTAGAGCTAGGGCTTATATAAGTCAAAGTCAAAGTCCGTTTTATTTGTCAATTTCTTCACATGTACTTGACAGACAAAGGAATCGAAATTACGTTTCACACTTGTCCCATGCGTAGACGTTGACAACAATAAAGTGCAGATGCACAACAAAAACAGTTCTAAACAATAAGGTAATGTTAGGTAAAAAAAGTGCAAGTAAGCTTAGGGCATTATACTTAGATAAAATACAGGATATAACAAGACAAGACATAACATATAACATACAGGATATAACAAGACAAGACATAACATATAATACTTAGAGCTAAGTATATAAGGCCACAATAAGCCATCAATTAGTGTAAGTAACTCTTTGGAGTAGGTTTTTTTCCTGCATTTTCCACATTGAACTTGAAACATGATCCAGATAGTAAACTTTCAAATTTCAAACAAATATTTGTAAACAATTCACTAACCTCTTAAAGAAAAACTTTAGCTGAATGTTTTGGAGGTCTGTTTTTAATACTAAAATACAGGTAGAACCATGAAGAAGTGCACATACCGTAATGTTTACAAAGAGATGTTGGAAATATTTCTGTGTCCCTCCGCCTGTCGCACTTATTTGTGAAATTAAAATGTGGGGGAGCTGCTTCGATGAGGGTACAACTGTTTGCTTGTTCCAGCCAGGTTTTAGTTTGATTGAGTGAAAAAGGTGACTGAAAAAGTCTTGTCCAATTTTGTCCCATCAATATCCCATTAGAAAAGTATGGTAAACTGTTAAAACTGAGTTTTATAGAGTAATATTCTTTGCAATGCCATTGGTTAGGACAAAGGTGGACCTATGTAGGACAAACTAGATCTTAGTTTACATTGCTTAATGATTTTATTACATGACATAATGCATAGACTATATGCTTTGGTGGTTTTTAAGGCTTACATTTTATGATGATGGCCTATTTGGTTGGTTGTTCAGGAAATGTGGCTGCAGGCTGAAGGAAATTACAGATTTCTCATAGCCTACCTGTCCGTCCTTGAATCCTCCATCCTTACATTATTCTTTGTTTTCTTTATTAGAGGAGGGGCTGAAACAAAGGAAATAAGGAAATACCAGTAAGGAGAATACAAGAGTTTGAATTTAAGTTTGCCATAGATAATACAGTAGGCCTAATACAGCACATAACGTAATACAGCAAATAAAGGTTATTGGTAAAAGAGAAAAAAACTACGTTGCTGATGTTGCTGTAAGCTTTTAAACTTAGGCCTCTGTGTATTTTCTTATAACATTTGCTTAACAATTACACTTCATTGTCCCAAATTATCGCATTTTTTGCTTGTGGCAAGGCCTATTAGCCTGGGCCCAACCATACTTCCTGTGACGCTACATTCAACTTCGCGAGCTAGTCAGTATGGCCATCCTGCCCGTTTAGAGGAATTATTTTTCCCAAATCTGTGGGCACCAATGAGAAACGAGCTTACGCATACGTCATCGGAATTAGAGGTCTGATCGGTTGTAGATTCATCAAGTAGAGGCATCTGATGGACGCAGGTCGTCAAGCCCGCCTCCCAGAACAGAAGACATTTAGTCGGCTAATGTAGAATGACCAGACTAAGCTCCTATGAGCTCTGTCGCGGAAGCCAGGCTAATTGTTTTTGTACATGATACCCACATCTTCCTTCTAAACCGCCCATGTATGCCTCAACAAGCTCACCATGTTTGTATGCGATGATGCTTGATCCAACTACAAATCCCATAACCTGTGGACCGCGCTAACAGTTGTCACGTGGTTGTCAGATGCTACTGTACCGTTTAGCTGTCTACCCAGGGAATTCGTTGTGGTCTGAAATAAATATGCCCTGGACTGTAGCGTTGCCGTTTATTCTCTCAACTGTTTCCTAATGGCATTCTTATTAATTTAAGCCTAGCTTAATATATGGAGATTACACGCTCCAGGCCGTCGCTTTTTAGCGAGATTGGTAAGTCTCTTTTCTTTCTTTGACTGTTGGCTAACAATAACATAACGTTAATTGGCTAGATCTAGTTGACGTTAATGTCCACGTTAATTCTTATCGAGTCAGTCTAGTCTCCAGCTTTCAACTAGTCTGCAAGCGAATTTACCAGTAAATATGTAGGTGGGATATTTGCACATATTGCGCATATTTTCGAAGGTATATTCAGTTTAAACCATTCTTATCTGTTTACAAGCTCACAGGTTAGCCTTTGAACTGCGTGACATTTGGACATCTGTCAAGAGTTCTGTTTGTTCATACAGGAATAATGCAAGGTGATGTGTTATTTGCATGTAGGTAGGCCTATTGATCAACGTCCCAAGATAACGCTAGATAACGGTTTGTCACATGTATCTGAGGGTATTTAAATCAATTTCAGGTGAACGCTGTAGGATTTGTATGTGCCTCCTTCCTTTTAAGTGACCAAAAGTAATGGGACAAACTAACATTACTTTCACTTTTGAGTACTTAGTTGCAAATCCTTTGCAGTCAACTACAGCTTTAAGTCTGGAAAGCATAGACATCACCAGACACTGGGTTTTTATCCCTGGTGATGCTCTTCCAGGCCTCTACTGCAATGGTCTTCAGTTTCTGTTTGTTATTGGAGCATTATTTCTTTAGTGTATTTCTTCAGCAAGTGAAATGCATGCTCAGTTGATTTCAGGTCAGGTGATTGATTTGGACATTACTTTTTTTGCCTTTGGTTGCTTTTGCGGTAGGCTTTGGGTCAATGTCTGCACTGTGGGCTTTGTCTGAATGTGAGATAATATTGCCCAAAACACTTCAGAATTCATCCTGCTGGTTTTGTCAGCATTCACGTCATCAATAAACATAAGGGAACCAGTTCCATTGGCAGCCAGCTAATATAAAGCTGGATTCCTGCTTTTCACATTGACGGCGACACACCGTAGACACTGCAACTCCACAGACTCCCTTCCCAGAAGTGGCCTAACATATGCATTCAATATTTACTGGCTGAGGCAGTGGTGAGATCCAGTGTTCTATGTCTGTATTGGTAAAATGGTAAAATCTGAGTTGACATTTGAAGTTATTAGAAGAATTAGATAGTACTCCCCAGTACCAAACCTCTGCCTAAGCACTTTCTCTTTACAAATTTAAACACTAATATTAATGGATGTGTGTTGATGTCTCAGATGTCCCAGACCCGGAGACTCCTCACAAACAGCATACACTGCTTCTAGGGGTGGTTTCTGGGAGCGTTTCTGCTGTACCTGTACACTTGTTTTGTCTGTCCTGTCTTGTCTGTCTACTTGTCTGTCTCTAGTGGTAAGAATAGTGATTAGAGTATATTTTCTGTCAAAACATAGTTCATGTTGTTTCTATGCACTTTTATAGTTTGTTCTGTCCTGTATTGTCTGTCTAATGTACGCAAGGGGCAGTTAGCAACGCAATTTTTATTCCTTTGTATGTCTAGTACATGTGAAGAAATTGACAATAAAACTGACTTTGACGTTGACTTTGACTTTGCTGAGCAGTCTTGAAATGTTTTCACAGCACATGGATTGGGATTTTGGACTGACCGCTCAGCAGTGCATGAAGCAGCTGCACAGGGTCAAGTCAGACAGTTGCAGCAGCTGATCCAAGATGGCGCATCTGTAAATATTGTGGCAATGGACTCAATCACCCCCCTACATGAGGCATGCATTCAAGGTCACAGCCAGTGTGTCCGTCTACTACTGGATGCTGGAGCACAGGTAAGACAACATGATGACATTTACATAAAAAATTGTTGTTGTTTTTTAATGCACTTCCTGGGCTGCAGTGAACAACGCCAGTGTCACAGTAAGTAAGGACTAGCCTGTCTGTGAAGATTCCCATTCATCCAGGTTGTGGTAGTCATAGCGTTAAGGCAACTGGACTTCTTTTTGAGACTGAAGCTTTTCAAGCTTTTCAAGTTTTTTTTGCTTTGACTGAACACTATGGAAGAACTAGCCTATTTTGGAGACCCAAGCACCAAATGGTCTTATTGTCCCTGTGCAACGTAAAACTTCAACAACAAAAAAATCCATGGGACCCTGTTCCACCACCCTTTACCCATCTCCATTACCTGTATAGGTTGATGCAAGGAACATTGATGGCAGCACTCCTCTTTGTGATGCCTGTGCTGCTGGGAGTCTGGAGTGTGTGAAGTTGCTGCTGGCACACGGAGCAATGGTCAACCCTCCGCTCTTCACCTTCTCTCCCCTGCATGAGGCCTGCATGGGAGGTACAGTAGTATGCCATACTAGCTACATTATCCCATACTAGCTACATTACACCATACTAGCTGCAGTATGCTAGCACGGGCCGTTTCTCAAAGTCGAGGAAGCCTGCCTAACGGCTGCTTTTTTGAGGATTCCACGTCATTGTATACCTTGCCAAGTACTGTTCCAATGTCAAGGATACTTCAAAATTCTATCAAGTACTGAGTCCTACTTTTGTAGATTTTTTCGAGGATGCAGTGATGGATCCTCGGCATTGTTACTATACCCACAATCCTCTACTTTTCTTAACAGGTGGGCGAGATTTAAACCAAAGAATCTAGAGCGCTCGGCGACTTTAATGGTACTAAGGTATGAAACCTCGTCTCCATAGTGTATGGCTTCTAAGGCGAGGGTTCTAGCGAAGAAACGTTCTTGACTTTGAGAAACAGTGACAGTTTGTGTGTTCGTAAAGGCCAGTCGTAGCCATGGCTATGGACTGGTTCACACAGGATTTCTGCTTCAGGCCTAAGCCTTTGAGATTTTCAATGTGTAACTGCAGATTTGGTTGTTAAAACAATTTTTGCAAAATCGGGTTGCTGAAGGCATGCCTTATAGTTTCACAGAAAGCATCTGAACATGAGGAAGTAAATCTATGGCAATTGGGGTATTTCAGGTGCTTTGCAAAAAGTGAAACAATTTGAAAGTGTTTGGTATACCAGGCTAAGGAAAAAAAACAGGGCAATTGAAATAGAAGTTAAATTTCCTTGCCCTGCCTGGTCTGCTTTAGCTGCCGTTTATTTACTATTTATGTACTTTTTTTTTTTCTTGATCCCGATTTGTGAGCAATTTGATTTGCATAGCACATTTGTCAAACCTATTAGCACTTCATTTTCCTTGCCTGATGTGATGGAGGCAGACTTAAGGAACATCCAGAACACATCTTTACTTCGAGATCATTGTTCTAAGTGGTTGTAAGGCTCTCTAAAAGTGTGCAGAGCCATTTTGATCCCACATCAGGGAAGTGATGAATCTCGGATGAAATTAGCTAATAGCTTGATTATACCAACAGCATTCTGTGACCTCCCTCAAACCTCAGTGGCTTGGGTTGAAATGTGCTGATTTATTTCTTGTGTACCCCAAGTCTTAACAGTGCTTGTCTCCACACCAGGAAATTCAGATTGCGTACAGCTGATGATCTCTGAAGGGGCATCCATGGAAGCTCATGACTGCCATTATGGGACACCCCTGCATGTGGCATGTGCAAGGCAGCATCAGGATTGTGCAAAAGTACTTCTCAACGCAGGTTTGGAATTTTCTTTTACCTGATCTGTACTATTGACCTTGGTGTATTTTGTAGCAATATCGATGCTCTTTACATTTCTTTTTGTTTTAGACACTTTGAAAGGATCAGCTTTGTAGGACTATACAAATATCTGAGTTATATGAATCAATGGGGCATTACATCTTCCTGTTTGTCCAAAGGTGCAAATGTGAATGCCGCAAAACTTCATGAAACTGCACTCCACCACGCTGCAAAAGTGGAGAATGTGGAGCTCATTGAACTCTTGGTGGAGTTTGGAGGAAATATCTATGCCAGAGACAATCTTGGGAAGAAACCCATACATTACGCGACTCCAGGGTCACCATCTGCGCAATCCCTAGGATTCTATGAAAGTAAGTCTCACCCTTAACTCAAGCTGAAGACGCTGCTTAGATAGCGCCCCAGCACTTTTGTGGAGGCTGGTTTGTAGTCAAAGCACAGTGTGCAAAGTGTGTAGTGTAAAATTTTACAACGCAAGGCAAGTGTATTATAATGGGATGTCAATGGAAGCATACAAAAACAGTGTGTATTCATGTCTCCAGTGCAACGTTTGCAGACATTGACTCAAAATCAGGCCTTACATTACGCCCCATCACAATTCCTGGCATTTCCAATTCCAACCTTTTTTTTTTTTTTTTTCATTTGAAAGCTATCACAACTCTCTCTTTTTTTAATTCCACGCACACATGTCTTATGTCTATATTTATAGAGTGTGTTACAGCCGTCACAAACAGTATCTCAACAACTGGATGTTAAAGGTGCTCTAAGCAATGTGACGCGTTTTTAGGACTAAAACATTTGTTGTTACATATAGCAAACATCTCCTCACAATCTGCTAGCTGCCTGTCCCCTGAACACACTGTAAAAAAATGTGTTCTCTGTAGACAGCCCAGGCTCCACAAACGGCTAAAAAACACAGTGGGCAAACCTAGCATAACAAGCAAAACGAAATATAACAAACATTGTTCCAGCCAATAAACGACAACAAGGATTTGGAGGAGGGGTTGGGTGGAGGTTGCACGTTCATGAGTCTTTCAGGAAGCATGGGAGGGAGGGGGAGGAGGGAGCTATCCTCCGTTTTGTTTGACAATACTTCGAACGTCAACAAGAAGTGACATCAAACACCATCGCTTAGAGCGCCTTTAAGTTTTGTACAAAGTGCTAATTAATTACTTTGTCAGAAATGGCTACCAGCTGTCAGATTTCAACTATCAAAGTCAGCTCTTTCAAATGGCTGATCCTCATGAAACCTCATAGGGTCATTCAAAAAAACTAGAAATTAAATACCAGATATGAATTCTGTTTACTCATTTTAGTCCCATTTTTCTCACCATGTATACAAGAAGTACACTTTTAGTCCACATGTAATGATACTCTGACTGACTGTCCTGTGCATGGTTGTATAACAGGATGTGTATTTCTTTGTTGTTGTTGCTCAGGTACTCCTTTAAGCCTCCAGCAACTATCCCGACTAGCCTTCCGAATGATCCTGGGCAGAAAAGCACAGCATGCGGTGACTCAATTAGAACTGCCAAACCGAATCATAAACTACCTCAGCTACATACATCCACCTGAAACAGACCTAGAATTGGGCAGCTGACACACCATGCTGGTCATCTGTTGCTGTTGACATTGACTGTCTCATCATCTTTTTATGATTCTCAGGCTCTGATCATTTTCCATTGTTCAATTAATGAATTAAAAGGTAAGCAGTTTTGACAGGGAATGATGCATCAAATGATTGTATTTTTTTTTTTACTCTAAAGGGAAAGTTGTTTTCTTTGATTTCTTTTTGTTGCTTTATTTATTTATTATGTATTCTTGTACAATCACACCTATCTTTAATGTGAAAATAATTGCACTTTGTCAGCTGTCATCTAACAGATGTTAACAATGGAATTTCGATATGGACAGTGGCTTCTGTGAATATGACTATTTGTCCTGTATGTTCAGTTTATTGTATTAAGCCACAACTTAAAGCTCTTAAAGCCATTAATTAGTGAAAGCTAAATACTGTTATCACTACAGAATTCGGTCATTCCTGTTGCTATTCCACTGTGAGAATGTCCTGTAATATTTTATTTACAGAATGTCTAAAGCACTAATGACTCATCTAATGTAGATTTTTTTATTATTATTTACTTTTTTTAATTTTTAATCTTTTCTCTTCATTCTGTGGCATTGTGCAAAAAAAACAAATCTATCCACTGATCAATATCGATTTTTGTTTGAAAAATACAGAATTGATTTTAAAATTTGCGGATCGATCTTTTCCTGTCGCAATGCACTACTTCTCGCAACTGCACAATACTATAATATTGGATTGAATACCTTATAAAATAACCACTCTTTAGCAAAGTTAACTGTCCACAGATAATATTGTCCAGCCCAACGCAGGGATATGCTCCACTTAAATAATTAAACTAGTATAGAAACTTGTATTGACACAAAGAAAATTGTAAAGAAATCGATATTGAATCGAATTGAAACGGATTGGATCGGATCATGACCTTGTGGATCGGATTATGTTTAAGAATTGCTTTTATCAGAATTATAACCTGCACCCCATTATGGTACAATAAGTTTAATAATTTATTTTATATACCTGTCATTTCATAAATATACTATGTCTAATAATTTATATAATATTTGTTAAATTATATTTAACAAAAATATCAGGCAATAATGCAGTAAAGTCTACCTTGCAATATAAATATTTTCTTGTTTTTTTTTTTATATCAGTTGTTATTCTAAATTTATTTTTAAAAAGAATACTGTATGTAAAAAAAGGATACTGTAGCAAATGCAAGTCAGATAAAACTGACTTTTATCTTGTCTGTAACATACTCATTGCAGTGTATTTTCCTAGCTGTTTAAAGTAACATGCCAAGGTGTAATGCATCACAGTTTGCAATAAATTGATTTTTAATAAGCTTAAAGTCAATAGATATCTGGCACAAGGTAAAAATTTAGTCTTATGACTTTGTTTCCATCATGCTTTGCATTGTTGTATTCAGCTTACCTACATTTCCTACAGAATGCCATTCATTTATTAAGGGAGTCTGTGACTTGTTTTCTTTTATATTTAAACTATGTATAGAAAAATACTAAATAAAACCACTTTGTCAGAACTGTTCAAAATGACCACTGTTTAGTAGCTTTTTAATTGTCATACTGTTGTCGTCACTTGGCAGAAGGGTTACTAAACTTGTCCACTCATTAGTGAGGATTTCAAACCATTTGTTTCTCCATTTTAATGTATCCCTAAATAAATGCTGGAATTGTTTGCTTAGTATAGTTTGTACATGCAGGATATCAATACAATATAATAAATATCACTTTCAGGGCTCCCTGAGAATATGAGGGCGTACGTAGCGTAACATGAATGGGCCACAAACACTAACTGAACAAGGAGCAGAAACTCAGAATAAATTTCCTAAGCCATATTCAAATAGTGCCAGATAATTGTATCAAATCTTATGTCTCTTTATTTACAGACAGTCTTAGGAACTCTTA
This sequence comes from Limnothrissa miodon, assembly GCA_017657215.1. Lineage (NCBI taxonomy): Eukaryota > Metazoa > Chordata > Actinopteri > Clupeiformes > Clupeidae > Limnothrissa > Limnothrissa miodon. The sequence continues at coordinate 739,071 of JAGFZM010000092.1, read as the reverse complement.
GTTAATCCCAATCCTATAAGCTCTCATCACCTTTCAAGGATTTTATTGTCACATACTTTAAATAGTTTTTAAAAAGTAGTGAAATTATGGATTTTGTCTATTGTGTGTAAAAAAAGAGATGGGGGGGGGGGGGGGGGGGTTGAGAGAGGGGGATGGCCTACATTAAGTGTGGCCATAACTACTACTCCCAATCATTAACAAGGGGCACCCAAGAGCAACAGCACCTTGCACATGTGAAACCTGCCTATAGCCTAAGCAAGTCACTGATGTGTAACACAATCATGTGAATGTGAGGCAGGCTTGTGGTTGGGCAGTGTAGTCTACCCTTACCATTAAAACATTTCTTATATTAAAACATATTTCAAATAACTTGTGATTTAATCATATGGTAAACATTATGTTAAACAATGAGACCACAAAGAGACCACTTTTCCCTTTTACTTGTCTTTACTTTCATTTTAACATAGTAAAGGTAGCATCCACCTAGGTTTGACCTTTTGATGATTGCCAGTAATTTGTTAGTCATTGTTTACTGTGTGCATGAACTTTCAATTTACTCCAATCAGACTAACTGTGCAACAAGACTGCTCTGGGGTTTTTGCCATTAATGCAGCTACAATATCCATCTTCTTGTGTAGTGTATTCATCAACAATGCAACTATCCACCTTCTATAGCATGCATTTTTAAAATATGAAGAATCAGACTGTAGTCCTCAACATCTGTATGTAACAGAGCCTTCATACTGTAGTATTACACATGTGTTACTGCACAGATGATTGCACTTAAATCTTTGTACAAACTGTAAACCTTCTTGCTTTCCTCTTGAGAACATTTTGGATTGTGTTTGGATGCTGCTCACGTCCTTAAACTGTTAAAGTTTAACCCCCGATACTTGTCTTTGTTTTCTGTGGAGGATAATATGTATTTTTTATTGACTGCTCATGTATATACACAATACACATACTATGACAAAATTATTTTTTTCTTTTTTTTTTTTTTTTAAATAAGCAACACTTGGTTGCTCAAAACAGCAGTATTTTTGCAAAAATCATTATTAGGGACAGCACACTTAAAAATAGAAAATCAATCATGCACACTAATTCTTACTTGTTTGGCTTTGTCCACACATTGGATATAAAGTGAGGCAATACTGGAACAGGCTAGAGTCTGGCCTTGGTTATCCTTGTAGCACTTCATAATCTGCTGTTGCAGTTCAGCACAAACAGGTTTAATCTGAACTCGACTGAAAAAGAAAAATCCAGAAGAGGAAAAACCTTTTCAGTGTTAATCATAGGCCTGTATCTGAAAGGGCAGGAAACTAGTGATAGTTATTTAAAGACAATAAGAAGTTTACACATTTAATATCTCTGTGTTAATTGTACTTCTGCATGCACACTGAACATCCCTCAGACACTCCAGACTCACTTGAAGCGATTGTGTGTGTCCTCCTTCCCTTTTTGGAAGCTCTCACTAGTCACCTTGTAAAATAGTGCACTCTGAAAATAAAAGATATATCAGCACATATCATCATGTCTAGTTCTGTGTGTAATATCAATAGACAGCATCTTTGGCCTTTAGGTATTATTAAAACAAAAATGTACTGCAAGATGCAACATCTTTAGTTTCACAAGGCAGAGATGGAGAACTGGTTCATCAAGAGTAAGAGGCACTGACACAGCACTAGTCAGAGCTAGCCTGGCTAACTCGTAGCTAGCAGCAACAATGAAAAGCTGATAGTCTTGCCTTTTCTTCTAATTTGCTTATCTGCTCTCTATAGAGGGCATCTTGTTTCCTCAGGTCTTCATCTCTCTCCTCCAGCTTCTGAGCCTAACAATCACAAAAAAGACAGAATAGAACATCAATTAAATGTGGGGTATGTTGACCACAACACTCGGTAGCTTTGAATCAATCCACAATTATCAAAAACCTGCTATACATGCAACTTTCAGTTAGCGCGGTTCCCATTGATGTGTTAGACATCTCAGTTAGACTATTTTCACAGCATCTCTCAGGACCAGTAGATGTACATCAAAATGCCTCTACAGGCATTGGGCAGACCTACAACCAATGATTGTGCAATCATTTTAAAACAAAACAGCTTGTCTCCATCTCATTGGTGTAAATGCTGTTGTTTGGTAGCCTAGGTAAACAAAATGAAGTGGAGAGAGGCCTATTGGTCATACAAAGCTGCATGATAGACAATGTCAATGTTTCTTCTTAGGCCAGGGAATAGTCAAAAATTTTAACTTTAGTCAACGAAAAAAAAAAAACTAGTTTCTTTATCAATCCCATTTACAGATTACATTTCGATTTTAATTAAATTAATAATAATCTACTATTGTTACGGGTACTTACACATAAATTGCAGAGAACCAGGCACATAAAGATTAAAGCCATCGTATCTGTCAGTCAAGCAGCTAGCCACAATTCCATGGTCAAAACCTACACATTATTTTTTTTTGCTTACATGCTTTGGTCAGTGTTAAAACAACACGCCGCAGGGGAGACTCACTCTGGCAACTCAAGAACATGCTGGAAAACACGTGTTCTTACCTTACGTTCCAGCCACTGAAGCACAAAGAAAGGAAGAGAGTTGGTGAAGTAAGAATATTTAACAGTGCTGATTTGTTATGGAGTTTGATACTCAAGGTTACGTCCTCCAAAAACTTCCCATTACATGAAGACCTTTAATGACCCTTTCATTACTAGGTACATAGCAATCTGAATTTGACAGTTTATTGTCTTATTTTGTTTTGTTTTTTTGTTACGTTACGTTACATCACGTTAATTAAAATGAAGATCAAGTCCATACATTTAAAATAGAGGAGACTTTCAGAGTGTACAATCAACCAAACAACTTGCAGTGATCTAAGTAATAAGAAATTGCCTTACATAGTACTGGGCAATAAGGCGTTCATCCTCTGTGTTCATTCGCTCCTTCATAATGGCCTCTTTTAAAGACTTCTGAAGGGCAGCTTTCTTCTCATCCAAAACCTTCTTCACCTGCTCCTGGATTTGTACCTGGGCAGCTGCTTGGGCTAAAGCCGTAGCTTTGAGCTTCTCCTCTTCTAGTCTGTCCACACACATAGAGACAAGGTAAAGAAGAATACATTTTTACAAGCATTGGTGTAGTTTACACAATATAGTCAGGAACCTTGAAGATGGCACTGTGTTGTTGTTCTCTTTAACAGTATAGAAAAATAAGAGATTCTCCTCACTGTTTTTGAATTCTTAATTGTGCTTGGCTCATCTCTTGCTCCAGCAGTCTCTGTAGTTCGCCTTTAATTTGTGTCCTCACTTCATCTTCATTGACTTCACATGAAAAAAATAAATAAAAAAAAAACGTTTTTACACACAAAAGCTTACTGCTATGAAACCAAAATCTTGGGTGTTTATAAGCTATTTAGTTCACATTCCAGTTACTATATTTCAAGTATCTTAGTTTTTTAGATATCACGCACATCCACAGTATGACTCAGTAAGCTTTTACATACAGAAGCTTACTGCTATAAATCAAAATCTTGGGTGTTTAGAAGCTATTTAGTGGGCATTCCAGTTACTATATTTCAAGTAAGTATCACGCAAATGCACAATCAGACTCACCCACAGGTGTTTTAGGAGGGGGTAACTGAGGAGGAGGGCTCATGCTATCAAGGAGGGAAGGGATGGGATGGATCTCTGTAGGCTTCTCTGGTGGGGCAGGCACACTATCTTCTCCTGCAGGCAATGCTAAAAGCCCAATGGCAGCTTGTGGTGCAGCTGTTGAGTTTGGAAGCATATCTGCATGGTCTTCCAGAGCAAGCAGTGGAGCTGAGGTTGGTACTGTAGAGGAAGAGACCATGGCAATGGCTTCAATTTCTTCTGCAATGGGTGTGGGTGGGGCAACTGGACTGGGTGTACATACGGCTTCCGTAGGTGGAAGTGTCAGGGTTGTTGGAACTTCCTCAAGAGAAGGAGAAATGCTCGGTACATCTTTAGGTTCACAAGGCAGAGGTGGAGAACTGGCATCATCAAGAGTAAGAGGCACTGACACAGGGATCACCTCAGCAGCTGCCCCTGTGGTTTCAACAGGTGAAGACACTGCTACTGGCTCAAGATGAAATGTGGGTGTGACTACAGGTTCAGCTGGGGGGGATACAGGTGCAACAGAGTTGTCAGAATGTGCAGGTGCAGGTATAACTTCCACAGGAAGTGTAGGGATGTCTGTGGGTTCCAGAAAAGGCACTTGTGTGTCTAGGGGCTTTGCTGCTGCTGGTTCAGCAACAGGTCCAGCTGAAGCAGGTGTGGATTCAATGTCAGGTTTAATGGACTCTACAATAACAGCTGTAGGTTCAACAGAAGGCTTATCTATGACTTCAGGGCCAGGGGTAGGCAGAGATTCAGGCCCAACTGCAGGAGATACAGTCACAGGTTCAACAGAAGACACAGGCACAGGCTCTCCCACTACAGGCAGAACCATGGGCTCAAAAGAGGGCTTTTGCATGACTTCAGGTACTGTAGAAGGTACAGATTCAACAAAACCAGGCACAACTGTGGGTTCAGCAGAAGGCTTATGTATGATTTCGGGGTCAGCAGTAGGCAGAGATTCACACTGAACTGCAGGAGAGGACACTGTCACAGGTTCTACAATTACAGGCAGAACAGTGGGTAGTTCAGGTGCAGATTCAACACGCTCAACTAAAAGAGAGGGCACAGTCAAAGCTTCAACAGGAGGTGTTGATACAGGGGCAGAGTCTACAATTACAGGTGTAGCTATAGGTTCAACAACTTCAGGCTTTGTTTTTGGAGTTTCAGCAAGAGCCTCAAGTGAGGGAGGAGGGCTGGGCATTGCAGGTGGAGGTGCAGCTGAGGATGCATTGGAAGATGGAGATGCTGGTTCAGCAGGAACATCTGTAGGTATTGCTTGAGCAGATGGGGGAACAGGTTCACTTAAAGGTGCGGGTGAAGAACTGGCAGTTGGTTCTATGGGTGACAATGTTGGGGCTACAGGCTTAGTTGCTGATGCTGTAGGTGTTACTCTGTCTTCTGCAGGGGGTATTGGAGTAGCTGGTAGACCTACAGGTTGAGTTGGAATAGGGAGCTGGGCTTCCTCAGAGGTCTGCAGGAGGGGATGGCTTGGCTGTGGTTTAACGACTGGCACAGGCTCAACAACTGGTGGTGGCACAAGAGTGCTGACAAACTGAGGAGGAGGAGGCACAATTGGGGCCAGGCGTTCAGCAGGGGGTACAGGTGTGGGTCTGGGTTGGTGGGCAGCGGGACAAGCAGCAGCTCTCTTACAAGGTGACTCCCTCATGCGGTCAATGACTTTATCAGAAAGCTATCATCAGACATTGAAGATAGAGAATAGATAGAGTCTGTAAGGTAACTTCCATTTCAGGTCAGAATGTTTGTACGCTACACCAAACATCTAGAAAATACACTGAACACTGTTAACACTGAAACCAAACATGTTAAATTGAGCAGTGGTGTGTTGCCATTAGTTCATTGTAATGAACTTATTACAAACTAAGAAAGGTGTACAGACAGCCTGCACTATTTGTGAAAAAACGGCTATTGTGTAACAAAGAAACAGCAGTTAAGTAACCTAGTAATTTATTATTTTGTGTCCAAAATATTGCTGTAAAATATGTATAATATGCTGTAAAATTATGTATTTTAGCAGTATCTTTGTAGTGTTTTATGAATGTAGTTTGTTCGTGTCCAAAATATTGCATTTAATGCAGTATCACTACAGTTTCCTGCAGTAATAGGCTACTGAAGAATACATGCAGTTTTGATAGTGCTGTAGTAGCCTGCCTTTCTCATAAGGGACGTAGCGTAAGGCTACTAACTGCAAATGTGACGACCTATAGATATCGAAGTAGCATGGCCTATACCGTTCAAATGCATTCAAGGATTGTAATGTAACAGATTCACAATAAAAAAAACAACGACACTGCCTTATTGAAAGAATATACAGAGGAAACAAGTCAACAGTTCAATTGTTTCCATACAATTAACGTAAACTTTCTGCCTCCTCCCCCTTCTTTTACTTGCGTGCACTTACCCGAATGCCCTTCACAAATGTAATGCCTTCGTGATCGTCTGACTCAAAAGCGACATGGCTGTTATTATTCCCCATAATAATAAAAAAGAAAACTTGTCTCTATCAGAATGTGTTGGTATTTCTTTAGTGGAACCTTTTCCAACGCATGTATTTTACCGAGAGTCGCGGAGATAACCTACTATACCCCTGCCCTTCCCACTTTTGAGTAGGCTATTGTAGACTGGTCGCTTCCATTGGGTGACATGGAAAAATCTTGTGCAACATCGCTTTCCATTGGTCATAATGGTATGGACTAGACAACGTAGGTATGATTTAGCAGCCTATGACCCTGTCCCTTCAACGCAACAAGCCGTAAGTTAAGTTTCTAAACACAAGCACGAATTATACAATGTCATCAACGACATTATTTTGATTTTCAAGGGCGCTAGGCTTATGACATGAAAGTGATTTAGTGGCAAATGTTTAATGTGTCTTACTGTCTTACAAACATGTCTATGTTAAATGCCAATTAAACTGCCTTTTCTTGAAGTTTGTCTCATCTAATGCCAATCTACTGTGTATACTTTTACTGTTTACTGCTATGGGTGCAGAAAGCAAGCTGCTGGCCCTGCACCAAACTCTTGGCATAGGCTACATTTTCCTCAAGATGCCCAATAGACTATGGGTAACTTTAATTAAATAAATGTTTGGCTACACAAGTGTAGTCCAACATGCAAATTGTGTCTGTAGGCTTGCTTTTTTAAAGACCATCTCTGCATTAAATAACATAGGAAATCAAACACAAAATTCATTTTGTCAAATTTCAATTCCCCCCAAAATACATATGAATCACAATATCATTTATTATTATAATATCATTTAAAAGGTCTATTTTGGGAAAAGCAGTAAATTACTGAAACATGTTTCCTACTCTGGCAAGTGATTGCACAAATAGTTCGGTCATCAAATGTAAAGGTAAAAAAAATGATATATGCCAGATAATTTCAATCCAACTGTGTAGACTTGGCTCTGTCTTGAATTCAAATGTGGCGATCACAAATGAAAGGTATAGAATTACGTACAACAATGTTTAGAATTCTGTAAAACAAAGTGCTGCTACAAAATGACAACTTCCATAGCAGGATCAGACTCCACGTACTATACGTTCAGTCGTATGTACGTGAGGAAGTGTTTGTGATGGAGTGGAGTGCACTGCCTTTACACAAACAATATCTTGTAACCAAACTGTAAAATCAAAAAGCTTACATCTCAAACACAACAATGAGGAGTTGTTTACATAGCTGTCAGTGCACCATACATACATACATACAACAAAACTGTATATTCACATATATTACAGTAAAGTTGCACCTGTTGTGTCTGTCTTAAGTTTTCTACTGCTTAAAAGGTACATAAAGAAATGTGTGGTTTGTAAACTCAAAACACATTTTATGACAAAGATTAAGTCTCCTCACGGGCGCTGGCTCTTCATTCTTTTGTTCTGTAAAAACAAACAAACAAAAAAAAAAATCCAGTCTTTCCATGACACATATGCTCTAAAAACAAAAGAAACAAACAACTAGGGCTGGCTGACTCTGAACTCGCCCGTCCCCTGCCCACTCCCCCCTCATACATAATTGTTAACATAGAACACAAATACCAACACTCGTTAACAATTTCAGTGACACTAAGTCCTAGGCTACTGCATGTCTACTGAATGTCAACAGAATCACTAATTGCACCTTGATGTCGTATTAAACATAGACAGACACTAATCACTTTAAACAAACAAAAAAAAGTCCCAGAGTTTGACATTTTTAACACAGCAGCACAGACATTAAAACGTTTGTTTTTGTTTGTTTGTTTGTGTATGTGTGGATCTTGCCATTGATGTAAGCAACACCATCAGCAAAGTGGGTGAACATCCCACTCACACATGTCGCCTCCAGATACTATTACTGAAACAAGGAAAACATTTTTGTATTGCTTGCAAAACTACAGTCATTAAATAATTTCAGATCAAACTCTTACCCTTTAAGCCATAGTCAAAGACTTCCATGATAGTGAATTGTACTGGGCTATGGCACCGACGTTACACATTCAAGCATTACCATCTATTCAAATGACCCAGGAGAAAAGTCCCAAAACCATTTCAGAGGAGAAATGCCCATCAATCAATTAGTCTGCCTTTTTTGGTGGTGTCTTGCTTCTGAGAGCAGTCTGCACACTTGTCCACACTTCAGTGTAAATAAATGTGCCCAGGAACACCAGTAATGTGCCCACCCAGTGCCATGCTGTGAAGGGGTTGCGGAAGTACAGGATGGAGATGATGAGACTGATGAACTTGCGCAGCGTTACCACCAGGGTGACTGTGAGTGAGGCACACTCTGTGGTCAGAATGAACACTCCCCGGATGCACACATATCTGAGTTAGTTTGTTAAAGGTGACTGGCTCACAGGTGTAGTTATTAGGCATCTTTGTTATTTAAGTAGGTCAAATGTAACAATATCCCCTGTAAGTTTAAAAAGTAATCATTTGTTTGTTGATAGGGAGTTTTTCCTTGCCCCTGTTGCTCATTGGTGGTCTTTGTTGTAAAGCACTATGAGACATGTCTTTTGTAAAATGCGTTATACAAATAAAATTGAATTGAATAACAACATCCCCTGTAAGTTCAAAGTAATATTTGTTTGGCATGCCTGAAGGATACTGAGTTATGACATTCATCAGTAGATACAACCACATCACTGGAATTGCTTGTCCTATCAAGGGCACGTCCACAGACACTAGAAAAAAATGTATGCTTTGGTAAGATACTCATGAAAGGAATACAACTTTAAAGGTAAAAGAAGAAACTGAAGTAATAATTATCAAAAATATTGTTTGCAGAAAGTTAATAGCATTTAAGTAACTAATTACAACTACTAAATACTAAAATAGTTCTAGTTACATTTGTTAAAGTTGGAAGGTAAAGCATTTGCAAGCATAGAAAGTTTTTCACTGTGGGGGTCCATATCTTTATAAGAACAATCTGGCCTATTTGTGTCCCCTTCAAAAATTTCTCTTGACAAATTTTATATCTATCGTCCCCCCCACTGTTAAATGAAATTTACGCCCATGATGGTTTATATAGTTCATACTGTATTATATTCAAAAGTAGATAATTTAGTAACACCAAAAATATGTATAATACTAGCTATAATTAAGGAAAAGTTGTGGTTATTTGAACTCATAATCCTTTTTGAGGTCACGGTGTGCTGTTAATACAAAAAAGATTTGTTATATGAAACAATAACATTTGATAAATGAAAAAAAAGAAAGATCAAAGAAAGAACAAATGGGACGAGGAAAAAAAAGCGAAAGCATGTTTTGGGCACTGTTAGTGTTATCTTCTGGTTCACTATTTGCGGTGTGTTTTCTACAAACAGCACACTGTGATCTCAAAAAACAGAGTTTTTCAATCAATAACCAGGTTCGGTACGGTTGCATTCACATTTTTAAAACAAAACGAGCCATTGGACCAAACAAACTCGGGTCCGTTCCAAGGGACCTAGTGTGAATGCTCCTTAAGGCAATAGTTACTTAGCTATTCATTGTGGCACCTAAACCTGGGTTTCTTAACTAGTGGTTTGGGACCCAAAAGTAGCTTGATGCATCAGCTGCTTTAACATTGTTTAACATGCGGTTTTATTGGGGGTGAAATCAACATTTCTGAAGATGGAAAGCCATTTCTGCTTACTGTCTAGGCAGTGTCTAGTGTTAGCGTTATTTTTTTAAACTCACCACTTTGATTGAAGAATAAGGCATGATTGTAGATGTCTGTGCAGAAGAGCAAGAATCCTGGCAATGGAAGGCAATGCTGAAAGAGAAGTGCACCAACACCGACTAATTATGGAGCCCGACCAGGGATAATTTTGAATACACAAAGAGTTTTACTGCATTTAACCTAAAGTGTTTTAGTGCATTTAAGTAGAAACAATACATGCTGTAGGTAAACCATAGTGTCGCATAGTTACTGCACAGCACTAACATTGTAGAATAGGGCTTCTTTGGAGTGCTTTCCATACTGTTTATAAAGAGTCTCCTGGAAAATTCCCATCCGAGCAGACATGAGCAAGGCAAAGGTCAACATGGCAATGCCTGCAAAAGGAAGAAAAAAAAACATTACTTTTGTTTGACGTGTAATTAGTTGTACTTAACTATTATATTTTGCACAGTTACACTGTGAATAAAACCTAATCTACACCAGACTGTATTTTTTCAAATTTCAAATTAACCAATAGAATGACATTTTCCATACAATCAATTATTACATAGTCATAGTTACCGTTCTGAGACATTGACTTACCTAAAAGCCAGCGCATAAAGGCATACACACTTTCGTCTTCTGTTGCGCCCGTCTCCACACTCTGGAAAAGATAATTTTCAGGCAGTAATATTGGTCAATATGGGATTTTTCATAATAAGCATTCTGTCAAAAAAGTCAAAAAAAAGCTTACCACTTGTTTAGCAGACATGATGGTACAAATGAAGATTCCCAAAGACACCAAAACAATTGAAATGTATTTACTGGCTGTGTATCTATAGGAGATAAAGTTTGCTTTGTTGAAATTAAAGTTTTGATGAAGCTACATAAGCAAAGCCCCCATACAGTACGTTTTAAACCTACCTTTTTTTCAGAATAATGATTCCAAGAATCATGTTGGCTATTAGAGAGCCCTGGTAAAACACAGATATTGGAGAGTTTAAAATTATATGAAATACAGTCAAGAGCATCAACAAAACCTCTGATAAAGTCATGGGCTATACTCACAGATCTGAAAATCATGTGAAGGGGCATGGCAATGTTGAAGTTGAGAGCATAATTATTAATGACACTGATGGTGAAGAACATGGCCACCATGATGATATAGTTGCTAGAGCGAGAAAAAGAAAATCATGACTGGTGTGTGTGTGTGTGTGGGGGGGGAGAGGGATTGATTCAGCACCAAATAAGGACTTGTGACCAACCTAATGGGGATGGCAGGTTTCTTTCTTCCGAAATTTGTTTCAAATATGAACCCTTCCAAAGCAATGAATACAAACTGTGCAAAGGTGACTATATTTCCACATCCTGGAAAATCCCTGTGTAAATTGTAAAAAAAAAAAAAAAAATTCACTGTTCATTAAAGATCCAACATATAGGAGAATAACGAGGCAGGTGAAGAAACAAAGCAAGCAAACCAAACAATTGCTTAAAGCGCCCATAGAACACATTTTTGACCATCATAAATTGTTCTCAGAGCCTCAATAATAGCAAATGCAAATTTGTGCGGCTGAAAGTGACCCAGGAGCACTGCTAGCGCATTGTTTACAGGCTCATTTAAAAGGCTTAGAACGAAAATATTTGTAATACCCGCCTCCCCTCCTGGTCCCCAGGAGATTGGACCAGAGACTTTCCAAACTATCTTTGGTTGGACCATGCAAATATAGGTGGTGTATCTTAGTGCTGTCGACGTCAAGAGCCACCTCGTTTCAGATTTGCTTTTTTCAGCCTGGCCATTTCTAGCTTGAAATTCACATGTAGAATGAGGCTGAAGACGGCAGTTGAAGTTTTGCTATGGTCCATTGGATACCGTAAGCTACTTAAATTCAACAATAACAAGGTAAGAGGTAGCAAGGTAAAACAAAGGTTTGACATTCTATGGGCACTTTAAGCCTTTAAGGTCCCCCCATATCAATTTTATTATGTTCTATTAAGCTGTATTCTACATAAACTAGCTGATTTGCAGCTTTGGTGAGGTGGGAAAGTAGATCAACAAGTCTACTTGCTGTTGTAACCTTTCTATAGAGTATGGAATGGTGATTAAAAAAAATTATATAGTCAGAATAGGGTTATGATGCACAAAAACATCTTTGCTAACACTTAAGAATGTAAAGTATTGCTAGTAGTAACATGCTAGTAGGGGTCTTGAACTTCTACCAAAATCATTTTTTGGCAGGGTTTTTAGTCAAACTTTTGGGTACTTGATACCACACTGAGTGGCATAGCATATGAGATGAACTGAGCATCATCCAATCTGTAATTGGTCAACTGGCTGAGGTCAACACAGAGGTGTGATTTCAAATTAGCATGCAGGACATAATAGTTGTTTGTATAGTTATATAACAGTGTACAGATGAATTGCCACAAAGTTACGATTAGACTGCTGCTCTTAATACAAAGAGGGTAAGAAGGTAAGAAAGGGTAGTTTACACAGCACAACTGTCATTGTTAAGCTGGAGGTCAACTAATCAGATCAGCTTTTTTCCTCAAGTGGCTTGGGGCAGTCAGATATGTGGATCTCAGTAAATTTTGCCTACAACTGCCTTATCTCTTACATGTCAGTGCAACATATGTATACTGTCTACCAAAATGAGTAGATGTTTACCATATTAAATTATATGGATACTTGCTAAATAATGTTGCTATTGCCAGATTACCCGACTAAATTATTTGAATTACCAATCAAAATTTTGTCTGAACCTTTTTCCCATTTTCTCAAATTGTGACGTTTTAAATACAAATTTATTTTGACAAATTGATATTGCCCCTGTTACTTCACGTCCCTACCATTAGGCCTGTAAAACACTGTTGTGATAGTAAATATTATGCACACCTGGTATAACTATGTCATTTTAATTTAACTAACATAACAACAGTAGCAATGCCACCCATAACTGATATGCTTTGAGCAGCAAATACAGTCTACTTTCCAAACACTTTCAAAATATTTGGAGAATTTGTAGTTTTTCCTGCATTATTTTTTGTCCATTCACTCCCATTCAAAATGTTCAGAAGTTAAGTCAAGTGAGGGTCCACGGTGGGAGAGAAACTTTAGAGAAAAAAAATCAGTAGCCCAAATTAATACATTAAAAATAACAGAAAAGTTTGGCTTCTCTTTGGTGATTCAGCAATGGTCATGCCCTTTAAGTTAATACAGATACAGCCTTTGCATGTCAAGCCAAAATGAAAGCGACAAGTGAAAGGTAGTAATTTGTATGATAACTGAATTTCACAAGTGCACGAATAATTTAGATAAATATCTTATGCTACATCATACAGACAGGAGAGAACACCTAGGTTATTTGACAACATTCGCCGTAATCACGGAAACACAAACCTAACATTGTCTAAACTTACTCAAGCCATTCTTTTTAAGGTAATGTTATCTTTAGCCCAGTAAGAGAAGCACTTCAGCAGCAAAGTTGCAAACCACTCACCTTACTAAAAGTTCCAAAAATACCACGTTACTGCAACACCCACCGAAAACTAAAAAGACCGCAAAAGCCGGATTCATTTTATTGTTTATGCATAACCCGACGTCTATTAGGAAATTAATGAAACACTTAAATCACCACCTTTAGTTCCCTGACAATGAGTGTGGCGGACTAAAACCAAATTCTTCAATGAAATGTGAATGCTACGTATCTTTCTTCCGCATCTACACGTTTGCATTATGGGAATGGTAGTTTGTTGTTACCATTTTCACTCACAATCTTCAGTCAATATTGAGCACAAAAAACACATTTCCCATGTCGACTGAGAATTTTATTTGTTGGGGGAGTGTTCCGTGTGAAACTACATAGCCGGTTGAGAGTTTTTCGAATAGATTAGGATAATGATTGTCATAGTGATGTACAGTCCTACATGAGGACAACAAGCTATGTACTTGTAAAAAAAAGTTCATTTTTAATTTTATACAGCGCTGGCACATATTACAAATAGTCTAATTAATTCCGAATTTACTGACACTACTGCGGACTATCGGAGAGACACTTGACAGTTGTGAACGTACCCAGCATGGGTACGTACTGATTTTTCAGTACGCAGGCGCCGTGAATTTTGCTAGTTACGTGGCGGTAATAGTTGCAAAGCACAAGCAAACACAAGGCTTTTGTAGCGAAGACCTTTTCAATCGTAAAAATGATTTCGCTGACGGATTCTCAGAGTAAGACTTTAGGACCTTCTACTGCCGATGGTTTTAGGCTCCAGGATTAAAGAGTGTAAAGATGTAAAAATGTAGAAGTGGTCGGGAAAAGTAGCATTAAGCTAGCTAGCGTTAGGCTAACGTTAACTGAATGAAAGAAAGGCCTGGTGGAAGCAAATTTTACAGTGGCATTCATTATTAAGAACTAGGATATTTAAAATGACTAGTTCTATATTAGGTATCCCGACAACACAATGTTAGAAGAGATGACAATTGTGTTTACTAAAGTATTGATGTTATCCTAGCACTTGTCTAACACATCCTCTGCTGCATCTGCCTTGTATGGTGGCGTTGACGTTAGCAATGCGTCTGTGTTGTTCTGAAAGCTTCATCTAAAATCATTCCACTTAAACTCAACATTTCATAAACTACATAATGTAAATATCTAATGTGCAAATGCTTGTCTCGTTCAGAAATCGGAATGGGTCTAACAGGATTCGGCGTGTTCTTCCTCTTCTTTGGAATGATCCTGTTCTTCGATAAAGCACTACTTGCCATAGGAAATGTAAGCGTGACATCTGAAACGACAGTTTAACTTATTACTTCAAAACACACACATCTCTTTCTTGAAGCTACAATGAGTACTTGATCACATAAAAGCCAGAGTTAAACTGTTAATTATTTTAAGGGGACGTTAACGTTAGTGGTTCTGGCATGACGGTTGTTTTTAAGCATGCAGTCAGACTAATTTCTTTAATTTTAATGTTTTTTATTCATTGGGGAGCAGGCTGTCCACATCTGTTTATTTTCAGTTTTTAAAGCATGTATATCACAAAAAGACAGAATATGTCATCCAGTCTTTTTGTGATACACTGGCACTTATCTTTAACTTTGACTAACAGTGTTAGGTAACATTATCAAGGTGTTATGGGGAGAGATTGGATGACAACAGACAAACCAGCCAACCGAAATAAAAATAAAAAAATCTTTTAACTCCAAATACCTTATCTTATCTTCAACAAGAATCGCATAGCAAATGTATGATTTTTTAAACTATATTGGAGGACGCCTGGGTGTTATGCCTGGTGCATGCACAGGTGTTAAGGAGGTTCCAATTAAATAAAAGTTGCTGGCTTGGTAAAGTTGTGTCTATCCAGGTGCCACATTTTGTGTGGGACACCCTTCTGAATCCAAGAGAACTATCCCTGTGCAAGACACTGTTAGTCACAGTTATAACAAAAAGTATTTGGGTATGTGTTTGCAAACCACACAATGTTATTTACAGCACCATTAATTGTGTCTATGTGTGTGTTTGTTTTTAGATATTATTTGTTACAGGTTTATCATTCGTCATCGGCCTAGAGCGCACCTTCAGATTTTTCTTTCAAAGGCATAAAGCAAAAGCCACCAGTTTCTTCCTTGGGGGCGTGTGTGTTGTGTTGATTGGTTGGCCTATTGTTGGTGTGGTCTTTGAGACTTATGGCTTCTTTTTGTTATTCAGGTAAGTTTAAATGTGTCTCTGTGCCTTCAAGCCATTGAACATGGTGTTCTTATGTTGGTGTGGTTATTTAAAGATGTCTGGTCATACTGTGATGAATTGATAACAGTGAACAAGCAATAGTCCAGTTCTGTGCATATATATGTTTTTTTTTTTTTTTTTTTTTTCGAATTCAGCAAATTATTCCTTAGAGTTGCTAGCTGTCCATTTTGTGTATACAGTCTTGTTTTTGTAAACACAGTTTCTCAATTATCAAAGCCCTACTGTATTCTGGATACACATAATGGTGGGCAAAAACTTGTTTGTGTCAAGGGAATTTTTGTTTTGTTTTGTTTTGTTGTGTTGTGTGGGAATTTATTTTAACAAACCAAACTGTAGAAAATACCATATGGATAAGACCCTATTTTAACTGCAGATGATCTTTAACTTGGGTTAAAAAAAACTTGCATACATTTGCAGCATAGTTTTGAAAAGAGCAGTGAAGTATTTGCAAATTTCATACAGCCTCATACAAATCGATGGCATCACCCTGGAACACAAAGTAAAGGAAATCATTGTAATGGGTTAAATGGTTTCAGGTGCCTGTACATTTGGTGCTTTAAGTGCGTCTTGTCTCACCCCTTTTTGCATTGAACCATGATGGTATCTGTGGTATAATGGAACAGTAGGGTACCTTTTGGCCTCTTTTGGTTGAATGAACAAGAAAATTGGTGCATACAGCCAACAGTGAGTATAGAGCTAATAGTGAAATGGCAACTGTTTCGGTTTCACCTTGCTTGCCCCATTCAGTTAAACCGGGGCTAAGTAACATTCTGTTTTTCTCTCTCACAAGCTCCCTCTAAAGACCGCTATATTGCATTGTATTGCACTGCATTCTATCAGAGGCGGACCGTGCTGCTGAACATTGCAAGTGCTGTATCTACCGCTATTGGCCATGGTGGCGCATTCTACACTGTTCGTTCGCCGTGTAATGACTAATTTTAGCATCCTAAACAGTATGAAACGGATTAATTAAATGAAAAATGTTGCATAGTGGGCCTTTAAAGTTGGCACCTTGATGTACTGTACCCATCTGTCTGCCCAAACTGAAAATGGTTGAGTCGCATCAGTGGGCCTTTAACATTAGCTGCTGATTTGCACATTTGGTCTAAGTCTTGGTCTAAGACTTTCTTACTCTTATCCATACTGACAGCACTCAGGGACCTCAAAGCAGCAGAGCTTTTAGTAGACTCACCCTTGTCGTTTCCTTCAAGGCCTTTATTGACAGGAACAGGAACAGTTCGTTTTTTCTCTTCTACTTTATTTCAAAGAAGTGTTTTGACACCACTTCACAAGTGATTCTGAACCCATCGAAAATGAATCAAGATGATCTTTTATTTGATATTGTCCAATGCCTCTGAACTATTGAACTACTTAAAAGGTATAGTTTGGTTTTTAACCCTCAGGGACTTTAATTGTTTTGACAACTTCTGCTTCTTCTACAGAGGGTTCTTTCCAGTGGCCGTTGGTTTCATTAGAAGGATACCTATTCTGGGCTCCATACTTAACCTCCCAGGCATCAGTGGGGTAAGTTGCTCTGCCTGATCAGAATTATATTGAAATTGAAAACAAAATTACGAATCGAGCTCTGCATTTGTGTGTTAATTTCTACACTGATGTTTTTGTTTTTCAGTTGGTTGATAAAGTTGGCGAGAGTAACACTATGGTATAACAGCAACTGATGGTTACAATGGACATTTGCTTGATCATTCCCTAATATTTATACTTTAAAAATTTATGTTTAAAATGTTACTTTATTGTCTACTGCCAACACTCCCTGAGGGGTCACTTTGGACCTCTTATCTTTCGAAGGAAAACATTTCCTCCATAAACTTTCACTTGGCTACTGAAGTTACTGAAGCTCCCTTCCAAGGAGGGTGATAATGTTTTGCATGAAGTGTTGCCATGAAAGAAAAGACATGAAGATTTGGGGACTTTTTCAGCCCAATCAAAAGACGGTCTGTGGTCCATGGCGCACCGTGCCTCCATCTGGTGGTAAAGCAGGACTAGACCATAAGCAGGCTGAATCTGCACTCTTGGATCTTCTAGGCCCCTGTTTGTGTTCAAATGTGTGTGTGACGTGACCAGACCTGGTGCAGTTCCTCAGAGACTCAAGTGCGTGACAAAGCGGACCATTCTGTACCGTGCTGTGCTGTTGTGGGGGAAGGAGCCTTGTGCGTGTAATAAAAGGTTACTGAGTTTTTTTGTAAGGTTGTATTTGTTGATGGTTCTTAATGTAGCAATGCAGTGCATCAGGAGATGGCAACATTTTGGTAGTCACTAAGGTCAGACCATTGAGCAACATAATCCATTATTTATAAAATGATACTTTATCATTTCTTTTTACTTAAAAACATGCCAAAATATGACCATTAAGGTATATGGCTCACCTCACCATTGCACACATGGCTTGTGCAGAAAAGCACACGTCCAAAATGCCACTAGCGCGTAGACCATGACAGGTAATGTGATCCTCTCCATGATATGGTTGCGATCACAGACCTACAGGCATGTGCAATGAGCACAGCAGCACAAGGGCGTGGTACTGCCCTATTTGCTCCCAATAGTAGTGAGCTTCTCTTAATTCCTCAGGCGTTCAGACATTACTGATCGTTTTGGTACTGTCTGCTGTTGCAGTGTTTTACCAATGCAATGACATGTAAGTTGCAGTATTTTCCAGTCTGTTTGAATCTGCTTCTGCCTGGGTCAAGACTGAAGAATGACCATTGTGTGAGACTGACTTTGAATTTTGTAAACTAGATATGTTTGATGAAAACTGCCTTTGACTGAAAAGTATAAAGCTGACAAGAACCACTTGTTTAAAATTGTTTTGTCCTTTAGACTGTAATGTCAGTGTTTAGCTATGGAATGTAGTAGGCCTCATTTCAGAGAGGAACAAGTTCAGAATCTGATTTTCAATGGCAAAACGGCAACATCTGTACTTTCTACAAGTCTGAAAATTAAACTGTATTGACTGGACTATATTGTGCGTTTTGTTGACCAGTTAGAAATAATTAACATAGTCTGTAGTAGTCTGTATAGATAAGATAGGCTTATAGGGCACACCAATACATTGGGATGGAGAAAGTTGTGTCTTAAAACATGTTAAAATTACATCTAGAGTGAGACACCTAGAAAAGTAGTTTAACATGGTGTGTAGTTTAACCCCATTAGTTAAAAACATGTATTTTTAATTCACAAATCTTAAACACAGATCTACATGTCAGTAGGCGAATAGCCTAGATGGAAAACTGGTGAAACAGCAAAACAACAAATTTCTATATTTTAGTTTAAGACTGCTATAGGTGCAATTAGTCTTAAGTCTAAGTTAAGTCTCTTTTTTATTGTCAGTTCCCTACATATACTGGACATACAGAGGAATCGAAATTACGTTTCTAGCTATCCCACAGTGATGCGCACGGTCAGGAGAGCCAGAGGCCGCTGCGTCTACACGCACTACCTGCTATGACATTCACCCAATCAATTAACATGTATTGATAAAAGTGACAGGATTTAGATCAGCGTTTAGCAACAGAGGTGGTATAGTCCTCAGGGTGCACAGAGAATAAGCAAACTAAAAGGGGGGAACTCGACCACAAATAGTGGTACATGTAGATTTCAAGAATCATACATTTTAAACCAAGTGATTTAAAGTGGTGCCACAATTCACACTATGCAGGTTAAGCTCTTGATTACAGCAATACTAATAAATCATGGGTTAAAAATATTTAGGGAATAGGCTTTTACTTAAGAACATTTGTGATTCAAGATGTCAGGACATTTTGTTGGAAATTTGTCAAACGCTCAACTGATTTTGACAATACACTAGGGCTGGACAATTAATCGCATTTGCAATGTAATCGCAATTTTGAAAAGCGCAATTTTGAAATCGCAGAGGCGCGCAATTGTTTTTTGTTGTGTAACTGCATAGATTTAATGCATAGACTTGTTTGTTAGCCACAGTCTGCACATGTTGAACAAGGATTGGGGTTCAACGCAACAAGATATTCTCTTGAATAAATATATGCTGATTAATGAGTAGTTTATTTTCTATTTTTAATTAGAGATTGTGTACAAATATGCATATTAATGAGACATATGTGGTGCTTGTGGTTTTTATGGTGAAAAATCGCAATCGCAATATTGGTTGAAAAAAACAAAAATCGCAATTTTCATTTTTGCCAAAATCGCCCAGCCCTACAATACACTGATCTCTGATTCAGGTTTGCGGCCTGGTTTGTTTGACCTTTTGTTCAAGTTAGGTTGAGAACCACAGAGTTCTAAGTCCACCTCCCGAATCAAATGAGACTGAATTGGTACTAATGAAAGCTTGACAACATACATGTAGTAGAAATGGATGGTACTGTATGTCCAAGTCCTGCATCAAAGCTATATCCTGGGTGGGTGCAACAAGTGTTTTTCAGTCCTTCGTTTGACCTGAAAGCATCACTTTGAAAAGCTATATACTCATACAAACATACCTCAAAAATGTTGTAAACTAGCAGAAATACTCTTTTTCTTTATGTTTTAAGGTTTATTCAGGAAATCAGTTACACTGAAATGATTGAGAGCGGACCGAAAAGATTAACCATTTTGAGACATCTGATTGTATATGACTGAATGAGCAAATCAAGCCTATGTTAATTTACAAATCTTTCAAGTCCCTCTGAATGTTCCACAATGTATCAGCGCTTCTTTTCAGTTGGCCCGTCTCGTCCTCAGTCAGCGTCATGTTGACCACACTGCTCACCCCATTACTATTCAACACACATGGCAGGCTCAGGTAGACTTCATCACCTATACCAAACATGCCCTGCAAATCAAAAGCATGCAGGTTACAATTACCAACCCGTACATCCACTATAGTGGGCATATGTTCTCAAACTGAGGTATGAGAAACCCTATAGGTTCATTTAGAATCTAACATGAGTGGTCCATGAGTCGTCCACTGCCCAATAAAGCTTCAGAACCCTTGCATTACTCTGCATGGGTTTACATGCGTGTTAATTTAGTGCGTGCAATTACTCACCTTTACCATAGTTGATACAGGATGGATCCTATTCAGGTTCTTCATGAGGCTTTCAATAAGGTCAGCTACACTTAGACCAATAGCCCAGTTAGTGTACCCCTTCAGTTTAATGACCTCATAGGCACTGTAGAAAAGGTAGCCCACAGAGAATTCAGCCTTCATCACTACCACCATAATGCATGTGTATTGCATACAGTGTGTATTGCTTACCTGTCTACAACCTTCTTATGCGCTTCCTTCCAGTTCTCTTTGTCATAGTCCGTCCCTATGTCTGGGTTGAGCGTCTGAAGATTAACTCCAGCTACATTTGCACCGCTCCATACAGGCACTACAGGGGAACCAAGGCAGCTATTTACAGTTGTAGGATGCAAGGATAAACTATACCCATCATAACTGCCCCCCCAAATATACTACTGCTTGGTGAGTGTTTGGAGAGGGATGTACAGCAACATTTCACTCAATCAAGAAGCTAAACAAAATAAGCTGCTCAAAAAAATAAAGGGAAC
>JAGFZM010000092.1:651324-717626 GCA_017657215.1 Limnothrissa miodon | reverse complement strand
AAGCCTTTTGGAGAAGACAAGTGCTGACATGTAGATGAAGGTAGTGTTGTGTTTTAGAGCAGCCCTCTTTGTGTGCATTCGCTTACCACTGGAATCTCCATGTTCTCCTAAAATCCAGCCATTAAAACTGCTTGGGTGGATGCCAAGCCTCTCCGCCATCAGGTAGCGAAAGCGGGCAGAGTCCAGGTTGGTACCACTACCAATGACACGGTGTTTGGGAAGCCTACTCAACTTCCAGGTCACATAAGTTAAGACATCCACTATGATTTGGGAGGGAAAAAAAAAACAAAAACACAAACTTAAAACATCTTAAAAGTCATATCTTGAAATTTCAAAAACAGTCAACTTGTACAATACGTCAACCATGCATTTCTACTTGGCCAAATTACAGAATCATTTACGCAACTGAATTTACTGAATTTTTAAAGGTTAAACTTGACCATGCATCACAACCCAAAATTGTTGAACTTAGTAAATGGTTAATTACAACCATGATGTTACAGTGTCTAGCATGTTGTGTCTGCAAGATGATGTGGCTGATGATGCTGGATTGTTGGGTGCTGACAAACCTGGGTTGGAAACCACAATCAGGATGCAGTTGGGGCTGTATCTGACGATTTGAGGGATGATGTGTTTAAAAATGTTTACATTCCTCTGCACCAAATTCAACCTGCTTTCCCCTTCTTGCTGGCGGACTCCGGCAGTGACCACAACGATCCGGGAGTGAGCAGTAACAGAGTAATCTAATGGTTGGAAATATTACAGCAAAACTGGGAGTCCAGAATATGATATGGTATTTAATTGAATGTTTGTGTCAAGTAAAAATCTCACCTTTGCCAGCAACTATTTTTGGTGTCTTTAAGAAAAGGCTGCCATGCTGCAGGTCCATCATTTCTCCTCGGAGTTTATCCTCCATTACATCCACCAAAGCCAACTCGTCACAAAGGTCCTATCAACAAGTAGAGAAAAGGAGGATTTATAACATGCCTAACTGACAGACCTTGCATGTTTACAGGCATATAGATGCATTTTTTTTATTTCAAAACATATCCCTTTGGAGCTTTTACACATATAGTTTTAGCCATTCCAAAGTGGAAATACACACGCTGAGGATTTGTGTAAATCGCTAAAAAATACAAATATATATATATATATTATATATATAAATGACTGGATGAGTCATTGACTGCAGCTTTCTGCGTTTCTGTAATGAAGGTGCTTTTGTACTTGCCCGTAGTAGAATGCTGATAGCACAGGCCATTCCCACCTGGCCCACCCCGACCACGGTCACCTTGTTCCTTGGTGGCTCCGCAGGGCCACTAAACAAGGGCATAATGAGCTTCTGCAAGACTGAGGCCATGTTCAGAGCTGCAGCAAAACAGATTTTGTTAAGTAGTGTCCAACTGGCTCAGAGATCAAATGAATTAAGACCAATGTCCACTGCCAACCATACACACATGGTCATGCATTATATATATTGTACCATGCACGATCAGGTGCATTGCAGCCAAGCTGAAGGCTTTATACTTTGCCAGCCTAAGTTGGGTATGTAGACAGAACACTAATAATGTTACAAACTTAAAGTTGTTCTTGAGAAAGCAAAGACCCAGAAACAAGTGTCTAGCCCATTTTCTCACATGGTACTCATAACCCTGGTAAGACATAAGCTTAGGCTGTGATTTCATCCACATCTACCATGTTTAGCCACATACTTAGACAAACAAGCCCCGCATCAGTCTCATATAAAATCTGACTAACTAATCAAACTAACATCAATAAACTCAAAAGGTCAAAATAAAGTTCATTTAGAGAAGACAAGGAAGTGACATCAGAGTACTTGCTTTGATGGACGATGCTCTGTGCTGCCAGGTACAAATACCACCAAGAAATCAGCATGGCATGTCAGGGAGAGAGATACAGGCATGCAGTTCCTCTGCAGTGGTCAGTGGACTGAGTAACTGCACTGCAGCACCTTGGAGTGCCACTCCTCCCCCTCCCAATCAGGGAGCAGTGCACCTGGTTCTGTAGCAGACACACACACACACACACACACACACACACACACACACACACACAGAAACACAGCATGGGGTGGGTACACTACACCTCTCACTCAGCCATTCCCACACACCTCCCCTATTATTTATCCCACAGCCAGTGTCTGTCTGCAGACAGTTAATCGGGTTAATGTAATCTCTTGACAACTTCAATCTGCTACACCTGGATCCAAATGACTAATTCATTGTTATTGGAGGCAGCAATTATGCGGTCATGTAAAAGGGGTGTCTCCTTGTTGGAAAGCTGTTGGAAATGAGAATGACTTCTCTCACATTCAAAAAGAAAAGAATATATTAACAAATAAATGGATTGAAAATACAAACATGTAAAGTGCACAGTTATTTTCCCCAAATACAACAGTAAAGAAAATGAATATGGAAATTGAATTGTTGTCATTTCTTAATTATTTACTTGTGCAATTTTATAGAAATCACAAAAAATGAATTTAGTTTTAAAGGTTAAAAACTCATTGCCTGCTGTCTCTAAGTAAAGAAAAAAAAAACGTGACAGAATGCCACTTAAGTCCAGTGATGATCTCAAGATAGACTAATCCTGTTTTGGAGCTAGTCCAATTTTTAATACCCAGGAGCTACTGTAGTGTGTCAAGGCCAGGGCAATGGAAAGTAAAAGCACTATACGCCTAAAAGCATTCTTTATGAGCAATATTTATTTTGGTTACTTCAAAACGTTGATTTGGGGGTACCCAAACAGAAATGGTTGCATAGTAAGCCTAATTGCCCTATGAGAGCATGGGTCATATATCCATAATGATATTTTATTTGTTGTGAGTCAACTATTTGAGGGCGACAGGTGGCACCGAGTGGCACGGACAGCCTTCAAGTATTTGTGCCAGTCTTGTGACTTCAAAATGTTATTTTACACAAAAGCCTAAATGGCCACGGAGAGTTTGACGACAAAGCAGATTAATTCTACTGTGTAATCGTCTTCAAATCCCTTGATGACATCGACATCTCACTGCAGTTAATTAGGCTCGGCAACGTGCAAAAGCTTCAGCAGTAGTTTACAGTTGGTTAGTCCTGCTGGAAGACTGGATTTTCAACGTGTAATTTTGCCCGTTTTCCAGCATAGAGGTGAGTACTTGTATTTTCATCTCGCTACTTCACTTCAGGCTTTATATAATTTCGGATCTGATCGTGATTATAGCCTACGTCTGACTGTAGTCAACAGGCGTATTTTACGCAAACTTGCTTCAACGTAACCACCAGTGTTTGGTAGCAATTGCTGCAGGGGGCACTATAATGTCAAAAATAGAAAAAACTGCACTCAAAAGTGGATTATGCTATGTTATGCAACGAAGGCAGATCTTGTGTCCGACAAGGCAATGAAACTTCATGTGAATTTGACCCATCGTCTTTAGTAAGTTAGTAAAAACGGACTCAACTCAGCAGTTACCCATTAGGGCAGGCTAGACTCTAAATACCGTAATTTCCTGCAGCTAAAGACTAAACTTGAAATCATTGTGCAAGTCTCTTCCGCTAAAAGTGCCCTCTAAACTAAACCCCTTTTCGCCCCCTGCCAAAAACCAGCCTGTAGCGTATATCAATTTTAAGCCGGCCTGTTTGTGGTAAACACGATTCGTATTCACTCATGAATTGTCTGGTTTCTTACGACAGAAACTTATTGATGTAGGTTGGGGTATTGATGAAAAAGGTTAGTGGTGGATCAGAGCCATTACAAAGACAATGAAAAAGGTTTCATTTCATCCTTTGAGTAATTTCACCTATTTGCCTCGTGCAAACTAAAAATAAGTGGGCTTAAACCTATGGGCAAGCCAATTAACGCCAAGCCTGTTCTTGACTACAGATGGCTGCCAGTAATCATTCAGGTATATCTACCTTTTCCCATGAGCATGGGATTATTACTGAGGCTGGTTCTACTGGGGGGAGTACAATTTCAAACTTGACATTTCTATTGGCTTACTCTCCAACTGAATCCCATCCAAATTCTCACATTAAGATGTAGTTAAAGTTCTGTGCCATGTGTTTGATAGTTTCCAGTCCTCAGTCTAAAATAACAATTCAAACAGCACAAACTTTTTCCCAGGTACACTTTAATCTTAAAATCGACAAAACACTGGAGTTGAGGCCAAATAACTGCATTTACTTTCCTTATCCTTTATGCCTCCTAAAACAAACGTTCATTTTTTTTTTTGCCATCTTTGTTGGTTTGTGTGTACAGCAGCAGTGGAGGTGGGAGCAGTGATGTTTGAGGTTTTAAATATAGAAAAGACAGCCATTATTCCATGGAAATTAAGGGGGGGTTGGAGCTCTACTCAGTAAGGCCCAGCTTCTTCTTCAGGGACTCTGGCATCTCAGGAGGAGGGGGGCGGGGCAGACGGAAGTAGACCTTCACAGAGTCATAGATGAACCACTGCAGGGCGGTCAGGGTACCGATCATGATGATACGGGCCACAAGACCCTTCCATACACCTGGTTCAAAAAAAGGGCAACAAGCAGTCATTACAAACGCAAACACCACTCTGTTGACCTTTCATTTAAAAATGTTAAATAGATGTCCGCCCTCCAGTCTTGTTGCACTGATGGATTCCAGCAAGGGGTCAGTGCCTCTTCGACCAGAGGTGCAGGTAGACTGCTCTCACACGCCAATGACTCAAGCACCTCCAACTGTACAGCATCAAGGCTGCTGGAAGTCCCACTGACAGACACTGCAGTACTCATATAGAGTAAGCAGTGCTGAAGTGGAGAGCCTCCCAGAGGTGGATCTAAGGAGCGTGTTTTAAACTCATGCAAAGGGCATGATCATAGCAACCTAGATCGTAATATTGTCTAGGTGTGGGGCAAAACTAAAAGCTCACCTTTGGGTCCAAGTTTCTTCAGCACCTGCACAGCGGTACTGCCCTTCTCCTTGTTCAGCACAGACACCACGGAGTCGGCAGGGTGGGACACAATAGCGCAGAACACACCAGCTACAAAGGGAAAAGACCATCAAGATGTGCTACCAGGCACCACAAGCAAAACTTTCAGGGAAAATATAATTCACGCAGAGCATTGTTATCTGCACAGATGAAAAGTACACTTACCAATGTAGCCGGCAACGAAGGTGACAACCAGTTGCTCAGACTTGGTGCACTCACTACGGGGCTTGGGCACCACATACTTATAGAGCAGCTCCACTGTGCGCTCAAAGCAGGCAAATTTCATCATGGTGTAAGGGATCTGTCTCATCCACAGAGGAACCACTCCCTTGTAAAACCTGGCAGAGTCAAGACACACGTGTGACCAACAATTTAAAACATTCTATGCCTAAAACGCACAACAGTCTAAATCCTGAGAACCTAAGATTCCTGAACATGAACTTCCTCAATATGACAGGAGTTGTCCACCCTCTGGTCTTGCTGCACTGGTGGATTCCAGCAAGGTGTCAGTGCCGCTCTTAGACCAAAGGTGCAGGTAGTCTGCTCTCACATGCCAATGACTCAAGCACCTCCAACTGTACAGCCTGAAAGCTGCCGGAAGTCCCCCTCACAGACACTGCAGTACCCACATAGAGTAAGCAGTGCTGGAGTGGAGAGCATCCCAGAGGTGGATCTAAGGAGCATGTTGAAAATGTATTCATATCTCAATGACTCAACTGTTTGCCTCAACTGACTGACTGCATTAGGACATCACAATATACCAGAGACTAAACATGGCCTACAGGAATTATAGCTTCCTCTGCACACTGCAGGCTGGGATGTACTTACGCCCATATGCCTTCCTCGCCGTACATCTTGGGGGCACATTCTCTCAAAGTGTTGGCATAGCCTGGCTGGGTCTGGATACGCACTTTGCATGCCTCCATGGGAGCCAGGGCAATGTCTGCAAAGAACTCTGCACTAGCTGAGGCTGCCAGGTAGAGCGATGTCCTCCACAAATAAGTATTTTCCTGATTCACAAAAATATAACAATGACAAGTTATTGTTTCATCAAACTGAAAGGTCATCACTTTAAACAGTCCCAAAACTTCAAACAAGCGGGGGAATTGTCACAAGACAACTTAGCATACTCACCTCACCAAGCGCATCGCTGTACAAGATCTTAAACACTTCATAGAATCCGAACTTGCAGAGACCTTGCATGGAGTAGCCAATGAAGGTAGGTGCCCAGCCCTTGGCAAGACCGCGAACACCATCCTCCTTCATCGTGATTGAAAAGCCATTGAAGATGCTTTTGTACTTTGCAGGATCCACCTAGTTTGAGAGGCAACAATATTGAATTGCTTAAATATTCAATATTTGTTTAACATAGTTAACATTCAGATAAACAATAAAATATTTGTGCTCTACATGAATTTTTACAGGGTTAGTCAGGGAGTTAAGGTACACTGGCACCACACAATATCAACATGCGTGACATTTAAAGTGAGACATGGGTAAACACAAAAGGGAACACTATATCAACTTGACCCATACCAATGTACTTCTATGTAGGTTTCAACATCAGAGGGGAGTTGCCCATATACAGACCTGTAAGCGGCACTTGACCAGATCAAGGGGCACAACCGCTGTGTGAGTGATGCCACAGCTCAGGATACCCCCAAATCCACACAGAGCATAGTACTTAGAGGAGCCAAACTCACAGCTCACATCCGAGTCTGTAGGACAAAACACCACAACACAAGACGTGCTCATGCTCAAAAAAACAACACATACATGCGCATGCAGTTCTCACACCAAGTGGCAGGAAACAGACCTGCATTCGACACTTGACCAAATCAAGAGGCACCACAGCTGTGTGTGTGGTTCCACAGCTCAGTATTCCGCCGAAGCCACACAGGATGAAATACTTCTGTGAGCCAAACTCACAGCTGTCTCCCTCTGGAGAGAGACCAGTTGGAATCATTTAAGGCACTACATAGCGGTGCACACAAACATGTCTGAAAGGCACCTTGGCCGACCTTCCTAACCCTCGAGTCAAAATCTACAGCAGGAATTTTAATTACTTTGTGCTGAATCTGCTTACATCTAAAATTACCATAGCCTTATTGCAAATAGACTAAGCCTAAAAAAAAAACTGATTTGGTTTAGAATGTGAATTAATAAACACCTAAAAGTCACTATAAAGGAGCATTCAAACAAAGCACGTGGAAGGGTAATATAACTAAACCACTACCATGACATCAATGTGCAACATGGTATTCGCCTGAGCCAATGAAATTGGTCCTTGTTGGCAGGTCCCTGAATGCAAATAGCGGTCATGTGTTGAGGACGCGTTAAAAGAAATTACATCTACGAGATGTTATTTAATACATTGCCACCAAATGTAGAGTGTAGAAGGCATGCACTCGCGTGGTATTAACGGTCCACCGATTTCCCAATTACTAACTAAAGCTAATCATCCCTTCCAAGCCAACTTTGTCCTTCACTGCCCTCCATTTCCATTGAAAGCCTGACAAGGCCTTCAGACCTCAACTGCATCTGATGCACTGCACAACATTAAAAAAAAAAAAGAACTTAGCTCAATGCTTAAAATTAGTAAATGTGGTGCGTTTTGTCAGCGCTTAGGGTCACTGCGTGTAAGACAATGCTGCTTTTGCCCCTTCACGTCAACTTAAAAACATACGCCAACTAGGCTAGTACTAGCGAACATCAAAGACTACCCAAATGCTAGCCATGTTGGCTAACTTGGGCTCCGTTTCAAATATAATGCCCTGACCCCAAAATGTCTGCTAACCAGGTAATAAATCAAAATCCACGATCAGATGTCCAACTAACTTGACACAGAATGTCTGAAGTTAAATTCTCTTGGGAACTGGTTTTACAAGCAAAGTTTGCCAATAACGTCCATTGCTTAATGCAACGCGATAAGTAAACGTTGTGAGTGCTACCGGTAACAGGATCGCTACGCTTTAAATATACACTGAAGTTAGGCTAAAGGTCAAACTCTCATGTGGGTACTTTTCATCTAAACTATTTAGCATTAAAAAAAAAAGTTACACGCCTCTGTACAATGTGTTGGCACCACATCTGGCTTCTTGGTACAGTTTTGAGGTCGTTAACGTAGCTAGCTCTACGCTGTCTTAGCCAACTACTTGGCATAACGTTAGCCTTCCTACCGTCTGCCACTGCTGCAGCCGCAAACCTTCGGTTTTGTCCATGGACACTGGTTGTCTGTTTGGGCTCCTCGAGTTTTTGAAGAGTGAATAGAGGGGCACTGAAGGGATTTGCCCGGGCCAGTTGTGTCAAGGTGGTCGGGTACATTGTGTCCAGGCTGATGTGTTGAAGGAGAAAGGTAGAGTGTTAACGCTAGTTTACCTAGCATAACTTTGCTAAATTTGCCAACATTACTCATTGATATCCATAGATAGGATAACGTTAAAGTTTTTTTACCACGAGCAACACTTAATTAGAATCAAGACATAAATGCACAGACCGACTAACATGGACCATAGCAACTTGCTAAAATGTGCCAGAACTGCTAACGGTTAGCTGCTGCTAAATATCCTCACTCTGCTAAGGCTGATGCATTTCACTCGCATTCAACCGTGTAGTTAAATATTAAGGTTACTTTAATAAAGAACGGAACAATAAGTATTCTACTATGCAACCATTGTAACGCCCAGCTACCAGAAAACAAGTAAACATTAAATTACAAAAAGGTTTTTTTTCTCACTTTAGAAGAGCTCCTTGAAACTCTGTCTCCGACCTTCCCAACCTCCGGCTCGTAGAGACCGAATCCTGTCGCAGTCTGCGTGAACAAGATGTCTCATGAAGGAAAATGTCTACGTCAGAGCACTATCCGGCCACTCACAGTGAAGCTTTTTGCTAGTCACGAAATTATCTCTGAGGCCTAGGCCATAAAGGCATAAGTTAAGGCCTAGGCAACGAGGGTACAGATATAAATCTTGTTACCTTGGTGGGTCAACTTTTTCTAACGCATCAGCGACAGAAGGTAGGCTGTTTAATTTGGCGAAGTTTTCTTTTACCCCCAATGCAAGTTGTGCTATCACAAAGTGATAGGTCTTACCCACGGGGAGTGGTTGAGGGCCCAGGGCAAATGTAGGAAATGAGCAGGGCATAGGCCTATAGTTTTTTGCAAACTTTTTTGCTGAATGATGTATACATTCTGGTTCAGGTTAGGACTTTAAAAATTATCCTAGCAATAGCACATGAGTTACAGTGCAAAATGTATTCTTGTCTCTGTATTTTAATAGAAAGATCTCCCTAAATTAGTCCTGAGTTGTTTGACCTTGCCTTCAGCTTCAGTTTATTGTAATGTGTTGGTTGATGTTAATAAACGGTTATGAACTTAACCTGCTATTATAATTGATGTGTGTGGTTACAGGGTTACTTCACAGTACCTCATAGTTGGATTTCTTCTGCTAAATAAATTCTGAATCATACAGATGCTTTTGTTGTATTATGCCAATGCAATAAGACAGTGCTAAAAGGATTTAGCACTGTCAAGTGCAAATACAGACTTCAAAACACATACACACACACACACACACACACACACATATATATATCCCATCAATTTCTCAAAGTGACAAATAAGGGAGGAGTTGTACAGTCTTATATAATAAATAAAATATATAAACATGACTAAAGCAGAATTTATTGGTAAAATGCTAGCTCATCTCACAGCCCACTGTACCTAAAAATTAAACTGGACAATTTTTATGTATAGACCTATTTTATAAACAAGAATAATCCGTTTTTTTTCTAGTGAATAAGTC
The DNA here is from genome assembly GCA_017657215.1 of Limnothrissa miodon. Taxonomy (NCBI): domain Eukaryota; kingdom Metazoa; phylum Chordata; class Actinopteri; order Clupeiformes; family Clupeidae; genus Limnothrissa; species Limnothrissa miodon. Next base: position 707,870 of record JAGFZM010000092.1, on the reverse strand, counting down.
ATTGTAAAAACTGGAGAATCCAAAGATGCCTGTTAGCAGGTTTCAGATAAACAGTTTTTCATTGCAAGAGAGAAGTCTGCACATCAATTCCAAACAATGTATTTATTAAGGCAGTTACCTGAGGAAAGAAATAAATTGCATTTGTGTATTTAAATACTGCAATTTAATATGAGTACCAGTACTAAAAGACTATTCAACAATGTCAAGTGCATTCATGTGTCCAATTACATTGTTTAGTATACCCCTCGTATATTGTAACCAAATATTTTTTTAACCAGCATTTACTTAATACTGTCTTGATTCCCTTCAATTGAAGTTGACTGAAAACAACTGTGTAAAAATTCTAGTGATGTTTCGATTTTATTAGGCAGACATGTATGTGTGCAAGACAAAAAACAAACCAAAAACATCTCCACCAATGGTCAATACCAAAATTTAAAACTACAAAGATGCTATTGCAGACATTGCTTACGTATATTCTGAATTTACTACAAATAATGATACATTTATTTTAAAAAGTCAGTAGTTTTGCTCAAGCCCCTTACAAAAATATAAAACCAAAGACACAGCTACTGAAACAGTACAAACATGCTATCAATATTAAATAAGATTCTTCATGTAAAGTCATTTTGATTTGGATTCAGATGCTTAAGTCTGTGATCAGATGTTCAGTAGAAAAGCAAGGAAATTTATTTGGCCAGAGAGGTCAACTGGTCTACAAGTATTTACAGTAGTATAATTTGGTTCACAGACAAAAAATGCTACATCACAAATATGATCACACAAAACAAAACAAGATCAGTGCAGTCTGTTGCCATATTACCACCATCCCTGTGCTTTCTTTTTTTTTTTCAGTTTAACTACCCAAACAGATACATAAAATATGTTCACAAATTATCTTGGTAAATTACATGTTTAATTGCATGTAAAGTGACACGTGGTACGATGGATGACCAGAACCACAGCTATACAATATGGTCAAAGAACCAGCAAACATTATTAGCAATGTCCGCACATAATTTTTAAACCATGGAGCTAGACTAGATTTTTACATAATTTATTAATTGTTTATTAACTCATTATTGAGAGTTTGCACATTGCATGTAATATGTGAAAGTAGGATAATGAGGGGAAACACATTTATTTGTTCAACATGGTCACATCAGTGCAATGCTGACAAAACAAAATGATTAGTACAGTGACCATTTTGGACTACATCCTGTTAAAAAATCTGCAAAAACTAATAGATCAACGACTAGTCCATAATTGGCTAAAAGACTCAACAGATCTGGTACTTTGCGATATGGAATCAAATTTTGAAACTTTGGTTGTATCAATTCCAGGTAAGTTGATTAAACCAAGACAATTACCATGCTGGTGTTACAGAATATACAGTAGGGGAAAATCTACACATAGAACTATTTTCCCTGTCAGAGCCATCACTGGGGCAACACATAATCTAATCAGGCCATTATTGACTCAGACTTTGTGTATTAGAATTTATGGATTTTGTATTAGAGGGATGTCTCATATCCTTATTAAAGCACAGTTTACATGAAAGTCCAGTGCATATAATCATAGACTTTGACCAAATGTTTTAGACTATAATGCTATAAAAGGAAACCTTGGGGGTATTTCACAAAATTAAGAGTAAAGACATCTGAGATAAATGGTAAACACAGGGCAAACAAGCTCAATACGTTTCATTATGGCCAAGCGAGGTTGAGCTGAGGTGACTAGGTTAGGCTGGGTGTGAGGAAGACCGCATGCACATGCTTTCTCGTCTTTCAACAAAATCAGTCATGGTTTCAAATGGAATTTGGAACACACATTCATGAGTAGCAGTTCACATTAAGAGTGCAAAGAGACTTAAGATGTCAAATAATTTACACATGAGGGTCTAATTGGAGTGGCAACTAACCCAATGAAATGCCAGAACCGATATCACAATAAACTAAGCCTGGCTCTCACACTGGTCAGGATGAAGCTAGCTGCAAAGAATAAATCCCCATTGTAACTTGCGTGCCATTTCTTTTGAGAAACCAATTTAAGGAAAAATACATCTAGGCCCCCTCGCCCATCCCGGTTTTGTGAAATACCCCCTAGGAGGCTGGCTCAGATCATCCTTTATAAACCCTGCCACACTGAGTCAAATTTAATAGTCAACACTTACACTATACTACACTGTAAGCACAATATTTAAAAACTAGAAATTTTTTTTGTTGTAATTTAAACAAATGTTTTGTAAATTAACAAAGCTTAAGCAAAACAGATAGTCTTCAACATCTTTATATTTTGAAGATGACACTGAAGTGCTAAAGACATGACTGAATCACAAATACATAGACCAACCATGCATAATTACCCTTAAAAAAAAAAAAAAAAAAAAACACACCTCTAAACTAAGCTAAAGAAAATCTGCACACATGATGGTTAAAAACTAGTTTCTCACAGACTTTACACTGAGACTTGTTACCATTTGGGCAAGTGTAGACAGAAGACTTGTGGAGAGACAATGCATGATTATTATTATTATTCTGAGGGCCGCTGGAGGTGGAGCTACACAGGCAATGACTGGATGAGGTATGGAGAGCAGCGTCGCTCTGCTTATTCCCTGCCCTTCTCGGCTGGACTCCCGCCTCCAGAGAGTAAGGCGGGAATGCCCGTGCTGTCTACCAGCTCTTTGATGTAGTTGATGTGCTCACTGTCCACGTTCTGGTAGGCATAGTAGACACCAGCCAGTACAGTAAGGAGCACAAGCAGCCTTAGGAGGAGCGAGAGACAGTGGCCCAGTCGGGAGCCTTGCGACATGGGAGCTTCTACGATGTAATGGCCCTGCACGACGGAGCTGCTCTCTGTGTAAGTGCCATGATGCTGGAGAGTTTCTTCTTGCCACAGGTTTAAGGGCTTCACTGGGCGACCTGCTGCTCCATAAATTGGCTTTCGGCAGGTAGCACTAAGACGCACAAAATAATTAGTGGATCTATTGGAACAAACTAAAGATCAACATATTTAGCAGAACCAACTGAAAAGATTTCTTGTGAAACCTAGAGGTCTTTTGTTACCTGATTCCTGTGGGGGTGGCAGTTTGACCTGGGAACATCTCCTTTAAAATATCCTCCTTCTGTGTCACAGCAGTCTCATCTGCCGCTGCAACTTTTTGTTCCACCTAGAAGATTGAAGATTGATAAAATGAACATTTACAACCACAACAGATAAACATGCATGTCAAAGGATACGTGACCCTACAATGAGTTAGAAATAATAATCTTTTGTTTTGAGATATTTTGAGATACGGAATGTCAAATTCCACATAGAAACATACATAGAAAATGGAAGTGTATGACTTCTACCAACTACATAAAAGGTAATGAAGGCAAAATGGATTTATGGTTTGTTGCAACAGAGAAATGGAAATAATTTGAATGTCAAGTGTTGTGACGATTTTGGGGACCTAGAATAGTAATGATCTCAATTTACGGACTAGTTAACCTAACGAAGGCATACCCACACAAATCTTTTTAAGGGAGCCAACATTCTGTGGGAATCAAAGCCATGTATAGAGATCACTCCGTTTTGTTTTAATGGAGTTGTAGAGACGAATAGCTAGAATATGATATAAGCTGTGGTTAACAGCTTGTTGAATCATAAGGTGCTAAGTGTGTTTACCAATAAGCATTAACATGTTTTACCAATAAACGGCGCAAGCCAATTCATATTGTGTAGTGATTGCTCGGCAACAAGGATCACACAGATAAAAGACATGATGCCACAAATCAGTGTGTACAGCTAGTATGTACATATAATCTTTGTTTGTCCATCTTCGGTTTCACCACAGCAAAAGATATTCATGTTATATCCATGTTTCATGTAAAGTCTACACTATTATCATAATGGAGCTTCCAATTGACTGTAGCAATTAACAATTGTCTGGCTAGAATGATAGCAAGGTTGAAAACTTTGGCAGAAAATGTTCATAGAATGAAGTATTTTTTGTATCATCCTTAAACCTTTAATGCTCTTATCTCTGTATTTTGACTATATTATATACAGATATCACTTGAGAGCTTATTTTGCCCTCTTTACTGCCAAGGTAATTTTCAAACTATGTTTGAAAAACTGGTTAAAGTAACTGATTTTGCTGTAGGCAAAATATAACATTGTAGTTATATCTATAACATTGCAGGTTATGATTTATGATTCCATGAAAAAGGGAACATTTGCATACTATAAATCTTTGTTAATTGGTATGTTCATAAGGACTGGTGTAGTTCCAGTCTTTCTGCTTCTAGAAAAATATGAACGTGAACCGATTTGAAATGTATAGTGAATTTCACCATTTTTAAAAACAATTCTCCCCATCCACACAATTTTAAGGCATTAAGCAGATTTCGTAAACATCACTATTATTGATGGATTAGCCGTCATGATGGCTAACGGTTTCTTACAATGGAAGTCTGTACTTCATCCTTTTAGAATACTGTTGCCCAAACTACAAAGTCTCCAGATGAAAGTGTCCGGAGAGTACTCAGGCACTTTTGCTGTGGAGAGCACGTTAAACGTGGGCAAGTATTGACAATGTAGTCTTGTTAGTTAAACTAATAAGGTTTTTTTTAACAATTGTGGATAATGTTTCATGACATGACTGTGTTTCATTTATGTATGGACTTTAAATAACAGGAGCAATATCAGTGAGTTTTGAACTAAACACATTTCACAAATAGAGGATGCAAGGTCTTGCCAAGACAATGAATTCAAGCTTCATATTTACCAGTAATTATAATGGCTTTTCCACTATAGTACTTACTCTTCTCGGCTCTACTCGATTCAGCTTTTGTACCAGCCTGGTTTGGTTTTCCACTACAAACGGGTATGACCAGGTACGATTAAAGTGGGTCGAACGGTGACCGACAGTAAACCTATGCCTTTGAGCTAACTAGGACAGTTTTTGGATATAAACTTAATATATTGGTGTAACCCATGTTTTTTTTTTTTACTTTATCCACTGAAGTCAATGTAAGCTGAACAAAGACTGGTTTACCCACATTCAGTACCTGATCACTTAAATAATGTGGATAAATACTACACACTTTATGATTAGTAGGGCAAGAACTGCAGAGCATGGAGACGATGGACTTGCCTTGTTCTGTCTTCTGCTACTGGTCCTTACAGTAACTGGTGTCTTGGCCCGACTCCTTACTGGCTTATTAACAACAGGGACTGGCTCTGGTTCTGGCTCTGCTGAGGGTCATACAATAAGACACTGCATTTTAAACTGAGGGAATCACTCCTACTGTATTATATGTAATAAGATAAATGTATATTCTTCCAACAGCCCAAGAATATAAAACACTGGACCAGTGGACTCACCTTCCTCCTTATCACTGTAATGATCTTCCACAGAATTTGTGTTTCCATTTTGACTGGAATCTGCCTTCAAGGTGGTGGGCTCTGGAGAAGCTGAGGTGACATTGGCAGTCCCATCTAGAACTTTCTCTAGCTTCTTCTCGTAAAGTCCCCGTGTTGAAGCTATAATGTATATATACAATCAATATACACTGAGTGGCATCTCCTTTCCTGGAAAGTCGTCATTATTCACCTTAGGTGTAATAAAATGCAATATTTTTTATGCAGTAGTGAGTGACACTTCTACTAGGTACAGAAAATGTGCTAGATGTTAACACTCCTCAATGTTAAATCTGTGTGTGGAGCTGGATGAACTGCTCACCTACGACGGGGCCTGCATCAATTCCATGTTTAAGTAACTGGTCCTTTAGGTCTTCATCAGAAAGGCCTGGAATATCAACCTCATCTGTTTGAGGTTTGTCTGTCTTCTTAGAAGCTTTCTGGAGGAGAAAACATTGAACACAAAATTATAACATTCAAACTAACACAAACACACCAAACCACAACAAGCAACAAGATGGTTGGGGACGTGCATTAACCCACGCATTAACCCGCACTCCTACCACCCAACCATCTTGCTGCCGATTGGTTGACCATGGTTTGCTATGTTTGGGTACACATCCTGGTGCCCTAAGTGTTTGTAGATTACAGCCTGTTTTAAGAGCTTTTTCCCCCACAATGTATTCAGGGGCCAAAAAGCAGGTCAAAGGGAGATAGCTGTAGTTTTTACTTGAACTACAGATCCGCTACCCGATTAGGCAAACTTGTTTAGTGCTATTATAGCGAATAGAGGGCAACAGAGCAAATACAGCAAGAATCGTTCACTATGTTACGAGTTGATGGACCACTGAAACGATTTTGAAAACGTTATTTTAAGGTACTAAAATGACTTTGGTATTGCTTCAATGTGACAAATAAACATAAATCGATCTGTAGGCCCATACACTGCCAAATGTAACGGGGTTGAAATTTTAAAGCTGCATGGAACACCCCAATTCTGAGATATAGAAGAGTTACAAGCTATCTTCTTAACTAAATATTAAAAGAACCTGTATAAATGTGTAATGATTTTTTATCTGTTCATAGAGACAATCATTCACCAAAAAACTAAACAAAACAAACAAACAAAAAAACAGGTGGTACTTTAGGAGTGAACTGACATAGGTAGAATTTTTTAAATTACATTAAAATAACAGCTGAATGTAATTGTAAACTTTTCTAAAAGGCAAGAATGTACATAGCAGTGCCAGGGCGACGTACGACGTCAGGGACACATAATTAATGCAAAATAACAGCAATAGTTAGGATTTAAATTAAGTCAGTTTACTCCAATAAATATAAATTGTTTCAGGGAAAAAAACGTTAAATTTTCTTCATTGTGTTTTTGTCAATATTTTCCATGACCATAAAATGGAAACTGTTTTGATACTGTAGACTATTATGTAGTCATTATGTTAAAATACCTGTATATAAACGTTCAAAATGTAGTTTTAAATACGGGACTCATTAGGGAACAATGAGCAATTAAACCATCCGAACATATCTGTCCCCCAAAAAAGAATCACCCGTGAGCGACAGGGGTTGAGCGATCTCATCATAGCAGAAATACGCCTAATTTTCTACTAGTTCAGGTTTGCTATCCGTGTTTTCAAACCAACTCGAGTCCCACTACTGTGAGTTCATTTTAGTTGCCCTATCGGTAAACTATGTCTATATGTATTTATATGTATACGCTTCGTCTATACGCTTTGTAATGACATTCAGAAAATTCTGATAGGCCAACGTCAGGTTACTAGTCACATCGATATGTCTGCAACTTTCATTTCTCATCAATAACGCTTGCCTTCACTTCATGCTAAACTAAGCTAACAGTTACATTAACTAACGGCATATGTTCTGATGAGGACTTATGTCGACAAATTCCAGAAACAATTGGCTAAATGTTAAGATTTGACGTGTACTGTAACAATCTGTGCACGAATGGATGTTGTAAATTATCCAGGAGTGATTTCCGCAATAAGGCGGCAACCGCTATTTGAAAACGGCCATTGGGGTTGCATGAAAAGAAAGCAGCTAACAATTCAGCTAGTTAGCAAGGTAGCTAGACAACATAGCTTACCCTTCCTGAGGACCGAGTCCGGTTGGAAACGGGAGTAGGCAGTTCATCATCACTCGAAAAAGTGTCTTGGGGAGGGGTCCTCTTGTTTAGAACTGTCAGCTTTTTCAAATATAGTTGAACGTACACCTCTTTTCTCTGATCTCCACTTGGAAGAGGGACATCATTAGCAAGCAACTCACCTTTGAGTTTCTCTTTCGTGAGAACTGACGGGTCTTCAAGAAATTCCGCCATAACCGGTTGCTCAAACGCTAAGTTCCCCTGCTATCGTATTTATCACTGTATCAAACCAAATTAACTATCTGATTGAATACCTCTACGAAAGTGCTACTGCAAAACGTCTAAAACAATATAATCAACTTGGAAGCCGTGAATTATCTTATTAAGGCTTATCTAACATTGTTGCTAGCTACTTAGCTAGCGACCAGACTAACAACAAAAAAACGTGCGAACACGACTAGCAAAAAGCTACCGGGGATGCTGAAATCTCGACTCTAGCCCACACTTTTCTACAAAAAGAATTTAAAAAGTACATAAAGGTATCGGGTATGCATATGGTAGAATATGTATACACTGATGTTATTTGTTTTCATAAGAAGCTATAAACTATATTGCAATCCGATCATTGCGCGCCTCAAATGTTTACATTTGAACAAAACCGGCTGTGATTGGACAGCAAAATAAAGAAGCTGCATAGCTATTGGTTGTAGTAAGTAATGTAATGTTGGAGTAGTAAACGACTTATTTGACACTGCTAAAAACTTGAATAACTTCCGTAAGAGGAGGTGTAAGTGTATTGCAAAACCATAATCGATTTATAGATTAGTAACCTTCATGCTCCCAACGTTTGAAGGTAACTCGAATTACTGACTTGATAGTAGCAGTATACCGTTTTGCTTAGTGCATTAGCGCCATCTACTGCAACCGTAGGCTGTGTGTATGCAACGAATGAAAAATTGTGATAGATAGATAGATAGATAGATAGATAGATAGATAGATAGATAGATAGATACTTCCCAAGGGGAAATTCAAGGTCCCAGTAGCTTAAAAAATCACACACAACATATACTACAGTGTACACAGGATGATAAGAAGCAGATCAACAAGACAACATGACTAGATCAACATTACTAAAAGAACAATAGAATACCATGAGAATAGAAATAGAGATGCGCATGAATGTGCTGTGGTCCAGTTTGAGGTGTGTGTCAAGGTAGTAGTGCAAATGAGTCCAGTAGTGCAACAGTGCAAGGTTAATAGTCTAGTGACCAGCAATAAATATGTGCATATGTAAAATGGGCAATAAAAAATATAAGCATAGCAATTTAACAGTTCTATTATAAGAATATGGACAATGTAAGAAAAATAGCCTAATAATATAAAAATTACCGCATCAGTGCAAGGATAAGTCATATACGGGTTCATGCCTCAGTGAAGTATGAAGGTCAAGTTTCAAGTTACAGTTATTGTTATTGGTCAAGTATGAAGTTACAAGTATAAGGAGGGGTTGTGCATGTGGGCTAATGTAGCCAGTAAGGTCCGTAGGCAGTGTCAACAATATACAGTATTGTAGAAAAAATGTCTTGTAAGTGTATAAGAGGGTTAAAGGAATAGTTCGGTTTTTAAAACATTGGGCCCCTTTCACAGGTTGTCTAAAATGAAATAAAGTGGTTGACACCAAAATCTTGATGATTGCTCCTGTCTCGGCTATTTGGGAAATATAGAATCGCCTCTGCCTGCCTTTAAAATGGCTAGCAATGGGCATGTGTTGTTTCTATCCTTAAAACACTGTTTTTAAAAAAGTGCTACTCATGGAGTGATTAGTGGCGTTTGCTGATGTTCCAACCCAAGTATCGTAGCAAAATACAGTTTCTGTCATGTTTTATTTGCCATTTTGTTAGTCCCATAGGGATCTATTTGCTCCTTCATATAAACAAAGTGCCAAATAAAACATGACGGAAGCTTTATTTCGCTATGATACATGTTTTGGAACATCATCGAGCACCACTAACCACTTGGTGAGTAGCACTTTTTTAAAACCAGTGTTTTAAGGATAGAAACACATGCCCATTGCTAGCCATTTTGAGGGCAGGCAGAGGCAATTCTACATTTCCCAAATAGCCGAGACAGAAGCAATCATCAAAATTTCGATGTCACCCACTTTATTGCATTTTAGACAACCTGTGAAAGGGGTTCAATGTGTTAAAAACCAAACTATCCCTTTAAGGTGCAGATAGACTATGCAGAGAAGTCCAACTCTCCTTTTCCTTTCAGTGAAGCATTGTAGAGTTGTATGGTCCTGGGTGCAAATGACATACTAAGTCTGTCTGTTGTGCATGTCGGGGAGCGTAGTCTCCAGCTGATCAAGCTATTCTGATATCGAGGTCTGTGCCATCCTTTGTTATCACTGACATAATTAACATTAGATGCACAATTCTAATATATAAAGTAACTCTTTCAGTGATGATAAATTAGTTATGATAAATGCTTGATTTAACAGGCGTCTAGGTGTCCAATGATTTGTCTTATGATTCAGTGGGGAAAAAAACAGGATCTGACCGATTCTCATCTCTGCATTATCTCATAAAAGTTTAAGTCTCATGTGTGCTACGGTCCGCGCTGCTGAATATTGCAAGTGCTGTATCTACCGCTATAGGCCACAGTGGCGCATTCTACACAATTTGTTCGCCATGTAATGACTTATTTTAGCATCTTAAACAGTATGAAACAGAGTAATTAAATGAAAAATGCTGCATAGTGGGCCTTTAAGGGATTTTACATCATGGCATTTGTCTCAGTGTTGCTGTGCACAAGGGGCATTAGGCTGTATCCTTACATTTGATTGACGTCTGAGAGCAAATTATACTAATCTGTAATGTAATTACTTTCATTACTCAAAGTAATCGGCTACTTTCACTACAGTTTAGGTACTCTAGTACTAATAGATTCTATTCAAGCAACTTTTGTGAACAATGTTCTTGATCAAATTTCAAACTTGTTGTTCAGGCGTGTTAGGAGTCTGATTCACTGGAAGAGAAAATATCCAGGATCTAGGCCTAGTCTTAGTAAAATGTAAAACATAGTAAAATGTCTGTTTTAGGCCTATGTCTATGGTCACTAATGTTTCAAAATAACAATTAGGCTAAAATAACCTATTTTGTTAAAATAATTATTTGCTAAAATAATTATTTTGTTATTATTTAATCATATCATCCCATTACCCTCGCCTACTCTATTTTACAACAAAATAAAAACTCCCAGCTAAAACGCTTGTGTCCTTCCTGATTTGCCAGGATCCTTGCTCCTTTCAAATGTAAGCTTAAACCTGAACATCAAATCAAACATAGGTATATTGTGATTCCATTTCCAATATTAGCCAGCAATTTTCAATGTTTGAATGTATATATTCTTTTTGGCATATTGGCCAGTCTTTAAAAGAGACTGTTTAGGGGTAACATTTTTTGTTTTATATTTTAACCAAGGACAAAGGAACAAAACATGTCAGATAGGTAACTTGCCATTATGGCAAGGAAATAAAGTATTCAATCTGAAATCTTGACATCATGTGTATTACTAGTGGAACACATTTTTGTCATCACCAGTGTACTAGTCAGTCAGAAATGTCCACTAGTTAACCAGTAGGGGGCCAACATAGATCCCTGCATTCAGTGCTACTAGAGAAATGTGTTTGTGTTTGACAGACAGGCTGCCCTCACCCTGCTTGTCTCCTATACTGGTTGATCTTAATCATAACACATTCAGGCTGAAGAAAAAACAATGCCGTTGCAAATGACTATCCTAAAAAAGTGTTTAATCAAAAAGAACAAAGTCAAGGAGGCACTACCACTGACAATGAGACAAAGTTTGTCTATATCCAAGTTCCATTTTATCTAATTTCATCCTGTGCCATAGAGTTTAATATGGACATGCCAAACAACATGCATTCACAAACTTCATGTTCTAGTGGTATCATCATTTCTTTCAGTATGTCAGTCTCGTATTTAACAATGAATTTTGCCAAGTTTTAATGGCATTTCTTACCCATGTTGGCACCTATGTCCAAGCCAAGGCCACCCAATTGGCCTTCCACCATTGTTTCTGCAAAAAAATGTTGTTCCATTTCTTGACAAACCACAACAAGAAATTCACACCTTCCACAAATATCTGCCCAGTTGATTGGGATCAGGTCCTGCCTGGTGACCTGCAGTGAAAGGAGGTGCACCATATTTCACAAGAACAGCAGAGATTTGTGTGTCCTGGCATGGAAACACTTCTCCAACAGTGCTCACAGAGTATACTTTCTTCTGTTGACAATCCAGTCTGCACTTATAGGACACACACCTTGATGTCAACATCTCCCCCTGCAGGTAAAACGAGACTCCCTCTTTGGCATGTGTTGATTCTCTTTTGGCAGTTGCCATCCTTAAAAGGCTACAGTGTCAACCAGCGACTCCATGTGTTTGTATAATTATTACTTGAGCTTTGGTTGTTTGGTTTGGCATTTAAGGACAGAAAGCTCACTTCATGGCGGTGCTGGGTTCTATTCAAGTGCTATGTGAACTTTGTCAGTCTACCTACTTTGGGAAAGTTGGAAAAAATGGCCCACCTACTGCATTAAAGTTTGACTTTTTCCTTTCACTTGATACATGGATGAAGGTACCTCAGGAGGGGCACATTGACTCCTAACGACCTATACATGTTAGCACAGGGATCTGAGATCATATGCAGAGCTAAGCACACTTTGTGCCAACACATTATGCTAAGTAGAGTTGCCCACACTGCTCAAGCTGAAATCCTCCATCTCTAAAAACAGACAAGACCACAATGACAAGCTTAGCGACGTATTAATCAGTAAGGCATTAAGCATCACACAAGTCAGTTGATGCCATATACCAAACATTTTAATGTAGCTTATCTATTATGCTTTATTATCGAAATACAAATATAATATAGAGTAAAATGCAGTGTTTAATCCTTGTGGATGGCTATATGTAAACAGCAACACAAGTATGGTCTGTGGTGGTGTTCGGAGAAACATCTACTACAAAAGACATGTGTCATGTAAGGATGAGACACAAACAAAACTGTCTATTTACAAAGACACAAATGCTGCAGTTAATACAACGCTACCTTTAATATGCATACAATAAACTATGTATTGTGCATATATTACATTATTCATTAACAGAAAATGCTAATGAAAAATGAAACAATAACAGTTGATGTTTTTATTACCTGTTGTAATGCACTTCATTTTCCAGTTTTTACAACTTGGTGTCAGCTAGCTAATATCCCCAGACTCATGCTGCTGCTTTGCTTCTTGGTGTGTGGCCGCCAAGGCACAAGATTGTCAGGAGTCAGCTGTCTCTTGTGTGTTAATAAGGATTTCCTTCCGAGCAGACAAAGTAAACCTTCTCTCCTTGCAGAGAGGACAACAAATTCTACCTGTCTTTCCAAGAGGCCTGGCCCCACAGCGGAATGTGGAGAGTATTGTGACGGCTCCACGCATGTCCTGACCTACCTATGAAATACTTTCAGAAAATTTAAATCTAAAGTCTGGTTGAGTCTGATAGTGTGTGTTATGTTTACTTAGTTAAACTTTAAAATGTTTCATTTGAACTGATGCAACAAGTGTACAATTTCAGTTTGTTTTATATTTCTGTTGAGACCATGTTCACCTCTAGCTGACCAACATTCTTCATCTCTGGCACACTATTCTTGACATAAAAGATCCTAGCCTTCATCCTTCATCCAAGTGTAGGATCAACATAGTATTTGACATCTGCTACAATTTTAGTGACCATCAACTGAGTGTACAGCAAAGAAATGAAATCAGCCAGTCAGCTATTTGCACAAAACATGAAGGTGAAATATCTGGATGCCAGGCGTCTGACTGAACTTGAATAATCTTTTAAATCTGTTGCCAAAGAATCTAAAGAAGTAGGACACAGTGTCAATTGGCAGACCTTCCAGCCTATTACCTACTAATTAGGTTACAGTGTAATGTCCACCTTCCCATGGTTAGCTATATTTACCTATTGCCAACCAACACAAAGGTAAGGGGATCAGGGGGAAAGCACAATGTGAAAATGTAACTCCGTACAGTGGGTGCATTAGCCTTTTTGTAGTTCTTGTAGTAGTCTGAGGGTGGTGCTATTTTACACAGTTGTAAAAGTGTACACATTTAGAGTAGGCTACTTTTAGCTAGATGTAATACTGAATTCCACTTTTTGGTCAAATTCAGGTCCCCTAGCTGTTCATTGTGTGTGTGTTTTTGTGCTCTTTAAATTGGAAGCAAGGTGGCTTGGCAATAGCCTGATGTTATTTCAACTAATGAACCAATTACTTAAGTAGCACAGAAGGAAGAAGAAGCTTAACCACCAACAACCTTTGATCATAATTGTATTTATAGCATGCATATATAATTAAGGGTTAAGTGGGTTTTATTGGCATAATAACATATTAAAGCATTATTTTAAAAAATAATGTTTTTTTTCCTGCTGCTACTTTAGAATCCATAGTTCATATCACATAAATATTTGTACGTCTGGCATACAATACACTGCCATCTGGTATGGCAGTGACCAACTATGTGTTTCTTATTTGCAACTATGATTTTGGTTTATATTTTGAATCATTATGCCTTTTACAATTCTTGAATATAGAGTACACCACTTCACAGGACCGTATATAAGTCTACAATAATGACTGAAGACAAAAAAATCCATGGGTGGCAGTAATGGGTGCGTGAATTGATGAATGGTGTTAAGTTTGGTCAAACCACCCAGAATAAGATCTTGCTGTGAGTTTATTAAAAATGATGTTTCCAGCAACACCCGTATGTTTTGTTCTACCGCTAAATGTTGGCAACTTCTCATCTAAATATCCTACAGATTTGTGTAGGTACTTTTAGACCCCAGGCTAGTGGGTTGGGGACTAGGCCAGGAACAACAGAGCCTTGCCAAGACCCTGCTCCCAGCATAAGCTGAGAATGCTTGTCTGAGTTACAGTAAATCCTTCGGTGTGCAAGGCTAAGAAGCTTAGAAAAACCACAGGACTGCACCCAAACACCAACTCCTTTCTACAGATAACATCTGAGACTGCTATGCCTTTATTGCATGGATAGTGTATTGCAATGACTTTTAGTAAACTCCTCATGTAAACATATATTCTATTTTTAAAACATTACGTGAACTAGGTTCATGACTGCTATATAGAGAGTGTGGTTGAAACATTAGGAAAATAGTATGTGAAATGGGGTGGTGCAAATTTGGCATTAACTGTCTTTTATAAGTAAGGAGCAAAAGGTTTATGGCTTTTCCTGTGTCATTAGCAGTGTGTGAATGTGTATCATGTAACAGTTAACAAATAATTTTAATCATTTATCACACTTCCTCTTTTAAATTAAGCACAAGATACATTCTTAAGTAATCTGCTTGTTGATTGATATCACACTAGAATGTATTGCTATTTGACAAGGAGTCACAGAAGAAAGCATGCAATATTATCATTTACAATTACCCTAACACTCTCATGATTTTATTTCTGTGGAAACATAACCAATAAGCAATGAATATTTCATACAATTTTGACATAAGCTGCAGTTATTGCATATTACATGACAAGCAAACAAACAAACAAACAAGAACAAATACACGGATAGTATTTATTGGGTAAAATGGGCATCCCTATCCTTTCCCAGTACGGGTTCAGACAGTGCGGATGACCCAGACATGAAGACCGTCGACATGGGGGGTAGAGAAGTCGATATTCAAACTGGCCCACAGCAAGAGCTCTCAGCTGGTTTACAGGATCATATATCAAGGGGGCTCCTGGCCCTGGATCCAGTCTGTCGGGCCCTAGACAAGTAGTGGAGGGCGGCTGGACAGCACACCAGCGCTGTGTGCTGCAGCACAGTGAAGTCTTTTGCTCACTGCCATGCCGTCTGGGTGACCACAGAATTGCGCTGTTTACTTAAGAGCCGGTGCATAAGAGAAGAGCAGACCACCGGCAGCCACCACCCGTTGGGCCCTGGGCAGGACCTGGGGCTCATCTTTGTTGAAAATGGCCCAGCAGCCCACTGCCTCCCGCTGGACCAACTCTATATTTAGCATCAAATTAAAAAACCCTGCTCATTCTTAAAAAGTTGTTTTAGTTTCCTTTGAAAAAGAGGTTCAGAGGAGGACGATTGCAGAACATTGAGCACCCCTTAAGTTTGGACATAAGTATTGAACACTGTTATCTCAGGGTTCACTTTTTAAATTCCATCTGAACCAAGAAACCTGTTACAAAATACATCAAACATCACTGTCTCATATAGTGACATACTATCACAGAGATGAAGATATCCATCTACTTATCCATCTGATATGAAATTAATTGAACAAAATTAAAAATTAACCCCAGGGCCTTGGAATTTATGACAACTAGATTCAGATTACTAATGACATTTTTCTAGCCCTTCATCCAGAGTGCGCTCCAAAAAGCTTCGCTTTCTAACTCTATAAATGGTCAAATAAATCAGGGGACATTGGGGACACCCAAGGAGCACACGGCATCATGTATTGGCAGCTATGTCTTCAACATGGGTAAGCCCTTTATTTGCAAGCTACCACCATGTGTATGTTGAATCTCACACAGAAAGTCAAAAGGTTACAGGAAGTATAAAGATTAAAAGTGTGGATAACATTTTGAGGCTTGCTGACTATAAATTTTTATGCATTGAAAATATAGAGAAATATAAAACAAAGTGGTGGTTGTCAGGCTAAAGGGTCCTGCTGTTTAAAGGGTGTCAAGTTTTTGTACTTAGCTGGAGACACCGGTGTTAGGGTCCAGATGGCACAGATATGGCCAAAACCAGGAGTCTTTAGCTGCTGTTTCCTGCTGTGATGAACCATTCTGCAAAGCCAGGCATGGGACGATGAAGAATTGCAAGCCTGCCTCGATCACTGAACATTCATATACTGTGTATAATAACCTGGATATGATACTGTGACTACTAAAACATTGGAATCGATCACGTGTGGAATTCTACCCTTACCTCCAGGTCAAACCAACAAAACTCCTGACAATGAACACAAAGAGAAGGTGGAGAGAAATGGCAGCCATGAAATCTGCCATGGAAAAGTGTGGTGTCATACTGCGTAAAGTCATGTAATTGTAATTATTTTAATCCTAGCCTCTTAATTTTACACTGGCATCTGAAAATAACATTTGTTGAGGGCATGGGTGCACTGTGCTTACATTTTTAAACAGGCTCAGTGAAAGGGCACAGCAGATGTGGAGGGATGGTTGGTTCCCTTGAGTGGGAACATAGGTTACATAGAAGATCCTGAGTTTGCAGCACTGGATGAGTTGGTCCTTATCAGAGGGCCGCAAATACCTTAGGTGGGTGGAGGGGAGGAGGAGGACAGCAAGTGCATGGGGTGATTTGTAGGTGCGGAGGACTTTATACTGTAGGATATACATGACTGTTGCTGTCTGGGTCTAGTGCCTGTCAGTGACCCTCTCAACAGAGCTTTGGATATATTGCAGTCTATGAAGGGCCTTGTTGGGCAGACCTAACAGGATGCAATTCAACAGCATTGCAATAGTATAAGTATACTTGTTTTTAGTATAGAAAGAGTATAGAAAACCTCAGATATTATTTGTTTTTAAAATTCAAGCAGTTTTTTGTGTCTGTGGCATTATTATTGTTGTTGTTTTTGTTGTTGTTAGTATGTTAGAAAGCGCTTGTGCTTGTATTTTGACCAGGAAAGACAAGGACCAAAAGTTTTAAGGCTTGCAATTATTGGCACTACTTGACTGATAGATTTAAGGATGCTCTCGAGAAGAATGAAAAGGATGATTAAAATGTTCTACCTAATCATAGACTTATCTGTCTCATTCATACTAGTGTTAATGATAACCATAGAATCAATCAACCAAAGAATATAGCACCTAAATGATCAAATCATTTTACAATTGGTTATATGATGTCAACATTTTCTGAGCACCCAAGATTATCTTTGCCTGACAGCCGTAAACCGGCATTTTCCCAGTACTACATTTTGAAGAGACCACCTTGACCATCTTGTGGTGATCTGGCTTAGTGAAGAAGAGGCAAATGCCTTTGGATTTGCTTAAGTTTGCTGAGGTTATGCTTGTGTACTCTGGGGAGAGTGGTCAGCCATGAGCTGTTTGCTTTTGAGGTATGGTGGGCATGGTGGTGGCATAGGAGGAATCCCAGTCACTGTTTACACCTGTAAAACAGGCCCTAGTTTCTTTGAATGCACACCTCCTAAAGAGCATTTATTAGAAACCAGCCACATGGAAAAAACTGTGGAGACTCATTTGCCTTTGAAGTGCACATGGCTACCTTGCTGCTAAAATTAAAAAAAAAAAAAAAAAAAAACACACACACCAATATTTAGGCTACTTATTTATTGATAAATAGCCCAAATAAGTAAAATTCAGCTAAATAATTTGTACAGATTTGTCTCATTTATAGCCAAGCACGATGACAGGGAAAGTTGGTCAGTTTAACTAAATCCATGAACAATGCTGACTGAATTAAAGTATTTAGCAATAGCTTGTGCATGTCAGCATCGATGTTGACCAATGATTTGCACCATAGCTTATTATTCATGACAACAGTAGTCTGTTTCAGACACTCCCTCCTATCTTGCATTGTCAAAGATGTGTAACTAAATCTCAGAATCTGTATCCTGTTCATTGGAATCCATTGGAATGTGCAGTATACTCATTGTGTGTGTGTATCCTTGATTTGATAAGCAATGTCTTGCTCCCGACTTCCTGCAACTACCCCTCACTTCCCCCCCTCCACACACACCTACCCAAGCCACCCCTCTCTTTTTCTCGGCCATTCACACCCTTACCACACACAGGTTGGGTAGCGTGCGCTACTCTCTCACCCTCAGAGCTCACAGCAGCTTCAGCCTCTTCCACTCAGCTGTAAGAAGGAACAGCAGCACATAGTGGATGCATCTCAGCCGACATATAACAACTGTCTTCATTTGAACTGCCATTGCATCACTGAATGAAAACTATTAGAAAATGGACTTCTGGATATGTGATTTATTTATTTTTGTTTAAAAAATGTTCTTCCATAAAACAGTGATGTTAGGAAACATTGTTACTTTAATTCAGCAAGATCAAAAATCAACAACAAAAAACAAATATTTTCTGTTCATTCATCACTGATTTTTAAAGGACACCTTTGGGACAGTCATGTGCAGTAAGTCTTTCCAAAATATTGAATTCAGCTATTAGTAATAAGAACTTATGCATATGCATCATTTGTAATAAGAATCATGCATTATGAACAACATTATTGAAATTACATTTTTTTGAACTGAAAGTGTCTAAGCCTTGGCATATGTACCATTACCCATCTTATAATCTTGGCTCAATGTTACAGGATGCAAGATGTTGAAACAGTGGAGTTTTGCCGTATTCCTTCTGTGCTTCCCTGTACCTCTTCATGGGGGGTCAATCACTGGACTTAGAAACAGAGTGTAAGTTTATATTCTCAATAAGTGTTCTCTCATTATGTTTGCATTTTTAATAACAAGAAGCAAGATATACATTTCAGTATTATGGTCCTGAAAAAAAAGTTCAATGCAAGTACAATAATATTGTTCAAAGCAGTAGTTTCTAAATGAAGGGCCATGACAGCTGTGTGAGGTGAGGGGTGTGTGGGGCCGCTACATCAAGGGTTGTGAGTACAAAAACAGAATGGGAAATCTAAATGACCAACTACAGGTCAAAGCTTGTATCTGCAGCACTGGTCTATTAGATGATGAGTCAGTTGTATGGTCAGTATCTGCTATTTAGTCCCTGAAATAAAAATAAAAATATAACACACTTAAAGTAGCGTACACCATGTTCTTCTAATAAACTATTTAAGCTTAAAAACGTCATTACACCTACTCTATTTCATTGTTTATATTGCCATCTGCTGACCAAACGTGATTGCGCAACCGCATCATTGTATTACTGGTAGAAATAGTGAGATGCTCAGAAGTATAA
The DNA here is from genome assembly GCA_017657215.1 of Limnothrissa miodon. Classification (NCBI taxonomy): domain Eukaryota; kingdom Metazoa; phylum Chordata; class Actinopteri; order Clupeiformes; family Clupeidae; genus Limnothrissa; species Limnothrissa miodon. The sequence continues at coordinate 688,318 of JAGFZM010000092.1, read as the reverse complement.
TCTAGGTTTTTCGTCTAATATCAATAGGGCCTAGGCTACTGAATGTGTTCATTATAATAGGGAGTATACAGGGGATTAATGCATTGCACAGGTGATTTGTGCACATGGATGGGATTATGTTTAAAACTGTACATGGAATGGGCTGACATACAGCTACTTATGATGATACTGTAAAGATAATTATTCTGCACTTACAGTGTAACAAAGGCAACTGCAATATAGAGAAATGAACATGAGAAACTAAAGCTCATTTTATTTGCACAGAAAACGGTCTGTGACACATGCTCAGTTGATGCACGACAAAGGTCGGGCACTGCAGGATTTAAAGCGTCGCCTGTGGCTACATGAACTCCTCCACCAAGTCCACACCGCGATGATCCAGGACTCTGTCAGATCAGGACTACTTGGTCACCACGTGACAAGTAGATCAGGACAACACCCAAAAAAGGCAAGCGTGTCAAAGACTGTTTCCTTAGCCCATCACTTGGAGAGACCAAAAGCCCCCATCAGCTTGCCACAGGAGACTGAGAAGGATGCCAGATTAAAGGCTCACTCAGTAAAGGTGAGAGGCCAGAAGAGGACATGCTTTGGTAAATGGAGTCCAAAAGAAAAGAAGAGGCATCAGATGCTCTCAGTACCCACACAGAGACGTCAGCAAACGCTAGCAAGAAAAAAGTGATAAAAGACAATCCAAGTACTATATGACACAATGGGCTCATACCACACACAAGCTTTGGTGTTATGAGAGCTCCATTGTGAGACGTACTGAACCCAATATTTGATAATTTATTGACAGCGCTGGACGCGAGAAGCATTAATGCCTGAAGTAATTATTATTAGTAGTATAAGTATAGTAGAATATTTTTTTTTCATAGAGGATGATGGTGGTTCTTAAAAGACGAGTTGGGAAACATTTTTCACATAATTTTCTGCCTTTGAAGGCTCTCACTTTCTGAGAATCTCTTTCTGTGCATGGACACAAGAGTACTCCATTGTGTGTGTGTGTGCGTGTGTGTCTGGTGCATTGTATATAATTAATAAGAAGATTCTGGCTTGTATTGCCCATCATGTTGTGCATCAAAAAGTTATAGCTAAACGCATTAGTTATCTACTTGTTTTGTCAGTGTGGTTGTGTGTAATCAAAATTAATTTTGATAATTATCTGCCAATTAATCAATCAGATTTTGTTCATGTTTATGTTAGCTGTCTTTTGTTGAATATAAGGACTAATCACATAACCCAAGTGGTTTCAAGAACAGATGTGAACAGATTTTTTTATAAGCTGGCAATACTGTCTGTTTTTTAATTTTTTATATAATTCTTATCATTAACAGCATTAATTTATTTTGAAAAAATATTTATTTTATGAATGTAATTGTATACTGCTGATTTATTTATTTCTTCCTTTTTGGGGATGGACATGATAATGACCTTGGTCTTCGCATGTAACCTAATTTTGTGAAATTCTGAAGTAAGTCTGTAGCCTTCTGTTTTTCTGCAACTGTCTGATGTTTTGAACATGTTTTGTTAGTGATTGCCCCTATTAGTACGTAATGTAACAACATTGCACTGACAAAATATAATTTTCTATTATTAAACCTACATAAAACCCATCACTCCATGATCCCTGTTTTATACAGTAAGACTTTCCATACAGGGTCCAGGCACAAAATCAATTAACTACGACAGGTAGTTATAAGGATCTATAATAAGTGAGGAATGATGATATTTGAGGTGGGATATGAATGGCGAATCTTTGCCTTCATGTTTAGGAGCACAACTCATTTAGCCTTTATGCCCCCATGCCCCCTATAGGATTTGTTTAGATATACCTTGTGATGCTGATAATATAAAGTACTTGGACAGACTTGTATGAACTTGGTGGAAGCAAAGCAAAGCAATAAATGATAATGTGTGTGCTTTCTATTCTAAAAGGGTCTTTATGATCCATTAGAGGCAGCAGAATCATACACACGGCTGATAAGAATCTCCATTTGTGCAACAGGCTTACAACAAATACTAATGTCCCAGTACAAGCCACTGACATAGAAACCACCTAAGAAAACTTGCATAAGAATAGTAGCTATGGAAATGGTTGGTAAAATATCGGATCATTTAAGAATAAACATTAAACCTAAAGAAGTACTCTGCTAAAGACAAAAACAAGACACATGCCCATAGACTTCAATTATACATTTAAAATGGAATGAAATTAACAGTAAGCACACATTCAAAAACATATATTTGAAATTTTACATCTTGTACTTGATAGTTTTCATATTAAAAATGGGAATGAATTTAACATTCATTTTGGATAGCAGACTATAACTTCCTTTTGAAATGACATATTTGCATTCCTTAAATGCATTGTTGTTAATATATTAATGAAAATACTAATACTAATATCACTGACTGTCCAATGTTACAAGATACACAGTTTTAAATGGAAACCAGTAACACTATTCCCAGTGGAAAAGGTTCTCTTTCACTTTAAATGAAGTCCAGTCAGGCAGAATGAATTCAGATTCAACTGCTGTATGTTTGCCATCACACTGATGTTCCACTGTGATAGGTACAGTTCATATACCAGCGCCTGCAAGTAGCTTTGTCCTATTGTTTAGTCTGTGGATTTTGAACAGTAAGAGTATTATTTGATATTACCAATGACATACAAATATCCCTTGGGCGCAAGGACACAATACCACAGAAATGCCGGTAAGTAGATGCTTGTATTTTGCCTCTACAGGAAATGACAAAACATACATTTTAGGACAAAATATGAAATGTTAGAAAGTCAACATCTACTTAAAAAAAAATACAACGAATTTCTGGTGTTTATTAATATGCCACTGAATATGCTAATCTGTTTAAACTTACTCGTTATTATTTGTATTCTGCTACTGACTACAGGCACACAATAACGCATATCCCGTGATCTTTGCCTGCACCTGTGGGGTGATATTGGGAATGGGCTTCTTTGCCAACCTACTGGTTTTCTCCCTCTTTGCCAAGTACAACACCCTGAGGAAAAACGGTCTGGATATCCTGCTGCTAAGCATGGCCCTTGCTGACTTCTTCACCCTGCTGCTCATACCCTTCACACTGCACTCAGCTGTGAGCTTCTCCTGGCCCCTGGGAGACATCTCCTGCAAAGTCTATCAGTTCCTGCTGGCCTTCCTGCTAGCTGCCAGCACCTACTCACTGTGTGCTGTGTCGATGGCCAGAGCCATGATCATCACCAACCCCTACCAGCCACTCACCATGGACTTGGTGGTCCTGATGTTTGTTGTGGTGTGGGCCCTGAGTTTCTTCATCAGCGTCCCACTACGGATTTTTGCCACCAAGGCAAGCCTGGGCCCGACTATGAACAATGTCAGTTTCTGCTTGCCCACCGTCCACGAGCACCATTACCAGGTGGTGCTCAGTCAGTTCGTCCTCTATTACTTTGTGCCAATGCTGGTCATTGCAGTCAATTACGTACGCCTAACTCTATTTCTACACAAAAGTCCAGTGATGTCAGTAGCCAGCGCCCGCAACACTCGCCGAGCTTCTCTCATGGTCTTCCTGGCTGCAGGGACATTCTCAGCGTGCTGGTTGCCAGGCTACATACTGGAGTTGTGCCTTTACCTGGGCCTCTATCGCCATGGACAGTCGTGGGAGATGTTCTACTTCACCTGCACTGTGCTGCAGTATCTGCACCCATGCGTCAACCCCGTGCTGTACGTGCTGCTGTCTAAGCGCTATCGCCATGGGCAACATGTGTGTCTGTTCCACTGTAACAGGGCAAGGGTCCATCCACAAGTTACCAGTGTGACTCATAGCTACAACTGAAGGATTTTTGAGATTGGTATGGTATGACCCATTTTCAAAGCTGATTATTGTACAATCAACATTACCCACACTGTAAAAAAAAAAACTAAATTCAAGGCAACCTAATGAACAGAATTTATGAGTTTACACAACACAAGAACTAACATTTCTAGGTTTTAACAAGGCTGTGCATCAAGTTGCCTTGAATTTTTAAGTTGTCGTAGCTTTTTGTCACATTCTGTTACACTTTTCATCTTTCAAGTTTCATCAGTTCTAAACTAGAGATATATCAGGAGATAAATCCCTGCACTATGCGGGTTTAACTTACAACTTACTAACTAACTAACTAACTTACTAACTAACCTAATTACTGTAGCAGTCAATGTGTGAGATCCAGGGTCCAGAAGGTTTTAGCAACTTTGATGTTATGGAGCAGATAGGATCTCAAATCAGGAATGTATGTACTGTAGCAGATACATTATAACGCTATATCATTCCCATCTGTAGTCTAGAACAAAACTTTTTGGATAAAATGTAAATGCCTATGAGATAAATGGCTTAATAGTTTACTTCCAGCATATTACATCTCTTCTGTCAGAAAGATCTCTGTGCATTGAATCAGTGAATCAGAAAAATGTGATGAGTGCTGAAAGATTTTAGCTTACTCAGCAACCAAATGGCTGTAATTATATTATTATGTAATCCACCCAGTGAGTCATTCAGTAATATTTACTCACCTGCTATCAAAGCGCTGGGAGCACTGTGAGTCTGGGCCTATTGACCAATGAATGCAGATCACTAGTAATGGATTTCTAGTAATAAGATTTCATCTGATTTTAATAAATAAACTGTACCACAATCGCATGCATGATTTTGATGATTCAGGATGATTTGAATATCTTCAAGCCGTAGTCAACACAAAGTTTATCTTAGCGTGTTAGTATATGTGTGTGCTTTGTTAGTGCTGGATGAGTTTAAAGGTAACAGCATAGCATATCTTTTCAAAACAACCACCCTGTTTAAGATTTGTGAAGTTAGTATTCTGTGTCATAATCTCTTTATGGTGTGCAAATGTAGTAAAACATCTGTTTGTAAGCTTATAGCATAGAACCTTTATTATATCTATGGCACGGGATTTTAAGCCATGGATGATGGGCGTTAAGAACATTAAAGCAAGCATGTTTGTCTCCAATAGACAGTCCTGTGGTTATTGTGAGAAAGACCATGATCAAGTCATGGTCTTCCAGTCATATGCTTTGACTTCTTGCCTGATGCTGCCACTCGGTCCTTAACACCACCATGCCACAAACTGGTCTTACACTGAGCTGTACTGCATTTGCTCTGCCTGCACATACACAAAAAGCCGATTAAGGTGCCGATAAAAAGTACAAAATCAAACACATTTTCCCCTAATTTCAGACAGAACAAAAACCTAGTCATGCTAGCTTTGGAATAAAGTTGTTAGCCAACACGATAGTTGGGTCTAAAGAATGCTTAAAGCCACTATGTGTAGGATTTATCTTCTATTTATCTTCGTCTCTTATTAAAAATAAATTTTTTATTTTACAAATATAATGTAAAACGATGGTAATTACCTCCATGAATAAATTGCAGTATTCCCGTAAACTTGGTAATTTCCATTTATATAAAGATGTGGCTGGGTACCAAATAAGAATATCCATTTTGCGCCGCCATTTTCAAAATGAGAACCATGGGAAATAAGGACCGTGGGAAGGGAAGGGCTAATACATTTTATTCAAACGTGTGCAGTATACCACTTCGCCGATAGATGGGAGAAATTCTCATACGAAAAAAATAAAACCTACACATAGTGGGTTTAAAGTGGAGTCAGGTTAAAAATGTAAATCAGCCTAATCAAGGGACGTATTTCATCCAGCTGTAAGATAAAAATGCAGTGTCGCGGGGACATCAATAGATAAATGTTATATAAGTATCTGTTATTAGTTTTTAGCTGTTATATACTATATACTATACAAACATAGTTATAAACTATCTATAATATCAATGAGGAACTTTGACCATTGACTTAGTGGTCCTACCTGTTAGCCATTAGAGGGAGAGTGGAAAGCATAGTGTGCGACTTGGACCCTCTCCCTAGGCACAAAGTAGGAACAAGTCAAGATCAATAATTGTAATTAATGATGAATGATAAATAATTTATTGATGAATAATAATGAATTCATTGTAAGTAAGGATGTTAACTATTTGTTAACTATTTGTTGGTATAATCACATCATCACACACGTAGGGTATATGCACCCATCTGTCTGACCTCTTATTGTTAGTTATAACAGCTTACTGTTTTAACAGTGTTATGTCTGCATTGACAACATTCTGACTGAGAACAGGCACATCAAAAGTTTATGCATCATTATTATTCATTATCATCTAGAGAAATTAAATACCATTTTCTAACTGGCTGGGAGGGTGTGTGTTATTCACGAATGTGGATTTGGTGGAAAAAAAATAAAAAAACACCACCATGCCTCACCATACCTGCCTTGTTCATTTCACTATATTCAGACAGCCGATATCTCAACAAGACTTAGTTAGTCTAAAGGCCTGTATATTATCAAATTTGACAATAGACAGTTAGACTAGTCTTAATCTGAAACAGAATGTAATTGGTCTTTAATCTAAAGGAAAATATCCAAATTCAATAGTATCCCAGTTTACGTATATACAGTACATTGACTAATATACTGTGTGGTACAATTGGTGATCCTGCTACCTTTTTTACCGTCATGCAAAAATCAGATCTTCACATACTATAAAAATGTCAGATTTGCTTACACTGGACTGGTGAAAGTCGACCAATGGACTTGTCTCCACATGCCAGATGACTGAGAACAGAGAAGTGCTTTGCTTTTTGTGACCCTCCTGAGGACGTGGAGATGGAGGACGTACTCGACTTCTTTTGGACACACACCTGAACAGGACCTAGGTCCAGACCTAGTAGACACAAAAACACGCACACACACATACCTTACTGAAGGGCAAACTGCACAAAAGGTAGATATTTAAAGAAAACATATTTTATCTGCAGTAAACACAATCGAGAAGTTTTTACTAGTGTTTCCCAAGCCTAGCTGTAGCCTGCTCCGAATGTAGCCTGCCATCAGATGTCTCAAGTAATCAGACTGAAAGGCAATAGAAACATCTGAACACAGAATAGCCACCGGCCCATCCACAAATTACATTTAGGATATGAGTGTTATGGAGTGATTCGTTTGCGACAAATAATAAAATTAGTAAGAGGTACAAAAATAATTATAGCTGAAATAATTATTAATACCTTGGATTTCACTGACCCCTTGTCATTATCAAAGACCAGGTACAGCACAGACATCTGAGAAAAACAACACAAACACATTAGCCTTGCAAAAGATCACTTTTTTTTACAGAAGGAAAAATATCGGAGAATTCTGAGAAAGGGTCTGAAAATGGATTGCCATGGATGCCATGTTGTCAAAAGCATGTATACAAAATTAATTTTCAAAACGATGTGAATGGTGAAAAAAGGTTCTCATAAAGGTATATTTGTTGTCATTAAATACATATTTTTAAAAATTGGTATTTTAGTTGTCTTTATTATAAATATATTTTTTTTAAGAATTGTAATGTTAGTTGTAGTACACTCTGTTCTGTTGAATGTAGGCTAAGTTTTATGACTACTTGCATGTGGCAGTGAGGTTTGAAAACTCCTCATGTAATAGCACAATAGCTCCATCTGTGTAACTAAATAATAGAAATAACTCTCTAAAAGCAAAGCATGGGCCCATTACCTTCCTGTTGGCATCTGTGGGCTCCAGTGGAGGATCCGGTTTTCCTCTCCTGAGTATATGCTGCGGAACATGGAGCTGTCATGAAGTCAGACACGCACACACACACACACACACACACCCACACATACACACAGGTGAACAATGGAAGCAATTCTGCGAACTATGTGAGTCAGTAAAAAGTAAAAACTCACAGGCTTGAGGGTATATTTGTCTTTTGGGATATCCTTGACATAACCATCCTGAAGGAGAAATTATAGTCTGTTAATCAGTCTCAAAAATCCACCACTCAAAATCATGACCATTTAAGCTTAATGTTTTTTTTAGTTTATGGGCAGAAGTTTGCAAAAACTTCAGTTATGGAGATTTCCTGGATAACTCCAATCTTTTCTAAACTAGCTGATCCTAACTAGGACTTCTTTTCAGACAAATAGATTTGTCTGAAATAGATAGACCCTTTTGATCCAGAAAAAAACACATCTAGAATATGAATGCATGGTAAGACTCTCAACATGATCCTTTCATGTTGCAGCAAACAAGATTCTAGGTTGTGTCTATGTTGTAGCTTTGTAGCTAGGTTGCTGGGAGGTTGTAACAACTCATACCACACACATTTGCTCTACCAAGCTGATCCTAATGAACTCAGCAATTTAGTACATTCTTGATATCACCTGTGCACAGCCAGCAGGTTTCTGTCCTTGCTTCAGTAGACAAGAACAGTCTCTCTGTTTCTTGGTCTTCAATGATTTTTTGCGATTCATCATCTAGGTAACAAAGAGGATAAAATAAGTGACCCAATGTCTATGATATTCTACACTTGTTGGTCATGAATTTGGATTTACCCCTCAACATAATGTGGTCTTGGTGTTACCCCTGTGACATTCAGACATCTGAATACCAATTTTATTCAGCATATACAATCCAATTTAGGCATTGCGACGGGATAGTATTGGACTGGGTCTTCTCAGGGGGATATTAGTGAGCCTGGCACAGTTCAATTCGAATTATACTGTTTAGGAATCATTCCAAAAAACGGTTGAGTCGTTTGATCCTCAACTCTGGATTCTTCGGCAATATTGTTTAGTTACTATACACGAAAACTGTGAGCTAGAAAAATTCTGTGGAAGTGGTCTGAACTGGATGAACTCATAAATAGTGATGAGTTCAATCATGTATAAGGGGTCATAGTGAAAAAAAAAAAATTCCGCTTTAACTTTGGAATAAACTACCCACTTTATTCGGAATCAAGTTTAAATCCAGATAATCATTTCATGTGGATTTGTTTACATGGTCCTTTTAAAGCAAAATTAATTTTCCAAATTAAATCGTTTTTATTTGGAATTAAAGCAGGGCTAAGCTGCGTTCTGTTTTTTTCTTTCACGAGCTCCTTCTAAAGGCCGCTATATTGCATTGTATTGCACTGCATTAAATTGGAGGCGGACTGCTGCTGTTGAACATTGCAAATGCTGTATCTACTGTTGTAGGCCACAGTGGCGCATTCTACACCGTTCGTTTGCCGTGTTATGACTCATGTTAGCATCCTAAACAGTATGAAACGGATGAATTAACTGAAAAATGTAGCTAAGTGGGCCTTTAAAGCTCTCATGTCAGACAGGTACGCAGGGAATGTCAGACAGGTACGTTTTTTTAATTGACCTGATTTGTCTGCTTATTTCTTTTCAGTGGTTATAGTTGACATAGGGCATAGCACTTCAAGCACTACAAGTAAAAACGGTTTTGTCTAGCAGGACTATGTGTAGGGTTTGATGTGCTTTGTCAGTACTGACAAATTTTGAATTATATTTGCCTGGCTGAAGTAAGTGAATTGTATTACGACTGCCTGAAGTCAAACACTGCCCTACAGTAATACTTATGGGAGGAAAAGGATACATTGTGTTGAAATATATCAGTGTAACATTCTAAAAGTAAAGCTGATGCTTTTCCTCTTCATATCTTTGCAGAAGTGCACCTGTAAGGCTTCAAGGTGAGCTGGAGGCCCATCGGAGTCGGAGCTATTAGATCCACTGGTGCTAAAACAAGACAGGGTCATATCATTTCACAAGCACTGCTAAGCTGTCTCTCATAAATATCCCACAACAAACCACACTGTCCAATGGGCTATTACAGTCCAGCAAACCTTCAAACTGTCTTGTGGGTGACAGTAATGGAGCTAGGTTTAAAAACAGACCTATTCTATTGTACCACTGTAATGGCCCAGAAATCACAACACACCTGCCATTATCAATCTGGGTTGCTTCTGCTTGAGAAGCTGCAAAGGACAGGATAGTCTCTTGTCGAAGCATGTCTTGTAACTCTCTTAGACACATATTGTACTAGAAAAAATAAGGTTACACAAACACCTGGCCTCATCAATCTTACATAAATGTCACAGAGCACCTTTTGTAATATCCATAGTATGTTGTAATGTGCATCAGAAAGACACAAAGACATACTGGACATACTCACCTTGGTCCTGTTAGGGTCACAGTAGTCAAGCAGAGTATCACAGAAGTGAGCTCCCAAATTCTCTAGGTCCTTGGTGCTGAAATGGGTTCCCTTCCTTTGACCTGTAATCATTTGACGATCATTTGACCTTCTACACTGTAAAAAAAAAAATACACAGTTTCAACTAACAAAAATTAGTGTCCCGGCTGCCTAACTATTTTCAGTTGACCACATTTGAGATTGATGAGTTGTGATGACTATTTTCAGTTGAGTTAAGTATTATAAGTCATCACAACTCATTATCGCAAATGTGGTCAACTGAAAATAGTTAGGCAGCCGGGACACTAACCTTTGTTAGTTGAAAGTGTGTATTTTCTTTACAGTGTATACGAGAATAAACTAACATGGGAAAGCAAATACTGTATGACCTGCTAATTAAAAAAAAACAATTGATGATGTTTTGCTTTCAACGCAACCCAAACAAACCACAATCCAAAGGCCTTTTCACTCTTTGGGAGATTTGCATACCAATGGTTGATCCGCAAAAGGAAGTTTCTAATGTGAAGCTGTTGAGGATCCCAAGTTTCCACAGAGCTATGCGACCAGTTCCGTCTTTACTTCGCTGCACCTTGAACTTACAGTTCTGAAAGGAAAACTTCATAGACCAAATTTAATGTTTGAACTTTTGTGCAGTCATCTGCTATACTCCTCACATGATGATGGTAGTTGTGTGTATGTGTGCATGTTTGAAAGATTGGGGTATGCGTGTGTTGGGAGGGAGGGGGGGGGGGACTTGGGGTCTATCAGTGTGCTTTTATGTAGTAGGGGTGGCCAGCAAGGTATTTAGATTGATGGATAAAATGTGCATTAATGGATGGTAATAAGCTGCGAGATGTGATAGTGACTGTGAAGTGCTTACCATGTCTGGGCAGTTCTTACTCAGCATAAGGGGAAAGACCCGTTCATGCAGCTGACAGTCGGATGCCTTCTCACAGCCGTAGGTGAAGACATTCTGCTTGCGGCTGTGCCCATGTAGATCACAGTAGAGTAGCATATCACGCTCCTCACACAGTCTAGAGCAGATATCTTGAGTGAGTGTTACATACATTACTGTCTCATGACCAGGGCATGATATTTTATTTTTTTTCAAATGGTAAAAGAAAAGAGAACTCTAAGCTCTCACCTTTGGACCATCTGTCGCATGGCATGCACAGTGGGAAAAGAATCCTTTAGATTTGAGTTGTAGCTGCGGTTCAGGTCCCGGACGGTGAGAGAACAGCGGTAGTTTCCCACAATCACACCATCAGGATTTAACATGGGGACTAGCTTGAAGATGAACTTGTCTCTGAGCAGTCTTGCGTCTGGTGAGTCACTGAGAAGGAAGTCCATGATGCCTTTCATCACCCAGGAGCTGTTGGTCTCCCCGGGATGGACCCGCGCCGTGAGCACTATGGCTGGCTTGTGTGCTGCATCCCACACGCCCCGCTTGCAAGAGGGGCTGGTCACAGTCAGTACCGGCACCAGGTTGCCCGCCAGGGATCGACATAGTGTCCGAATCTTGCAGAACGAGGAGAGCCTGGGGTTACGCTCTATCTCTGAGAGGTATGACCACAGCTTGGTGTAAGTGTACGGATAGCAGTGTGCCAGGTAGCAAGTGTCTCGGTCGTAAGGGAAGAGGAAAGTCCATGAGAGCGAGAAGCAGGGTAAGCCTGAATGAAAACGCCCATTGCGATAGTATGACACATCATGGCCGACATGATGCCAGCCCACACCGAAAGCTCTGGCCTTCTCTTCGGAGTAGAGCAGGGGTTTCTGACCCTTCTCATAGAGACTGGTAGCTTTTAAAAGGTTGGAAATGGTGAAACGGTAAGGTATACCTGCTCGCATATTCCTCACTCTGAAGTAAAACCACTGCATGTGCTTTTTGGTGTAGAGGTCAGTCCTCAGCATGAGTTCATAGTCAAATTCCCCACTGAAATGAAAAAAGGCATTTACATAATTATACATAATATGGCATATATTATAGACATATAGATGTAACAGAGATTATATGTTAAAAGTTATAATTGTTAAACGTGAATATTTACTAGCCACAGTCCAGAAATATAGACATACCCTAGCAGTAGCAAAATCTTTTGCTTAGCAGGTACAGTATGTCTAACAATGTCCAGAAGGGCTCAGTAGGTCTTCTACCAAGACTTGGAATGACAAACCCCAACACTCTCTTTGTAGCGAATTTTAGTTTTTTATGAAATTCATGCATTCTGCTACAGAATATGTAGCTAAAAACTGCATTTTACACCACATCTATGCAGACATACTGAACAATTCAAAAAATCTTTAAGCTTTAAAACAATATTTCAAGCTCAGCTGTTAAATGATCAGGCATCACCTGGTAAAAACACTGTCATGCAAAATTTTGCAATTGATTTATAGTATATCACACAGATAGTAATTCATCCAGTATTTCTTCCTCTGACAAAGCTAGTCATAAGGGTATCTTAGTGGTAGACTTAAAAAAATCTGGAAATATGTTTTTATTAGCAAATATGTAACCAGGTAGTGGGTACATTATTCAGCAAGAGATTCTGTTTTTCAGCCATCGAATTTTAATTTGCACTAAAAAGTAACTCACATTCTGTGTGCCGACATCAAGTTTCCACTCTCAAAACGGCCCTCAAAAAGAAGAGTGGTGTCATCAAGTCCAGAGAGAGAAATACAGGCTTGTGAAAGAGGTAAACGATTTCCACCAGGGCGAGATCCTGTAAAGTAGTGCTCCTTGCCTATGAAGAACACATCCATATCTTTATATAACAACATTATTCATCATGTTTTGTAACTGTAGGGTATAGAAAATGTATCACGAAAGTTATGAAATGACCTGCTTGTGCATTATAAACAAGAGTGCCTTCTTCCTCCTTCTGGTTGTAAGACCATTCGTCAGGTTCTGGGATACAAAAAGGCTCAGGAAAAGGAGGTATCCAGTCTATGAAATGAAACCTTTTGAGTCAATGCTTTTTATAAACTGTACAAATGCATACACTTTGCCTGGGATGCTTGTAAAGTTCTTATGATTTAAAGCAAAAGTCCAGCATAAATGCCAAGTTCGTTAAATAGTATTAAATATGGTAAATGCCTTTTTGCCATTCAGTTCTTACTGCACCAAAATTGTTTTTTGTTCTTTCTTCAGGAAGTTATCAACCACTTCAGCTCCTAATTTACATTGGACTTTTACAATTCAAAATGTTCAGCTGAGTACTTCACTCACCAATGTGATTAATTTCTTCTTGTATAACTTCATACTCTTTTGGCCAGCGTAAGAGAGTCTGTGACACATGTCCAGAGACACCATAAAGGTGACGTGGCTCACAGAGACGAGGCACAGCCCGTCCACACAGGACCTCATAGACTACCTGTGTGGTTTTTGGCAATTGTGCAACACTGGTGGCATCTGTTATAGTCAGAGAGTAAATATTAAATAAATATTTTAAAATTCTGATGATATAATCATTTTTTGTTGTTAATGTGTGAAGAATGTATACATTTAGGGCAAAATATGAAATGTTAACCCTTTCCACTGACCATGGTAGCCTATAGCCTACTATTAATCTACTAGGCCTAATACTGCTACAGTACCACTACTAATAGCATTTAAAATACTGCCAACGCATTTGTTGCAGTCTTAATTAAACAAAATAACTTGACTAAATAGCTTTCATTTTACAACCACAATCATCAATTATATTATCTATAGTGTATTAAATAAGTAATAAATGTGTAACGATGGTCATCACTGTTCATTGCTCAACTGTTTCTAAATTCTAAAAATACAATTTTATCAAAGGTCTACTGTTTGGAAATAATCCTGATAATTAACCTACCTTCATTTTTTACCGCAGAGTCTTGAAACTCCTCTGTCTGCTCTTGAATTGATTGATCTTCATCCTCAAACTCATCCTCTTCTTCGGATGTAAAGGAAGTAATGGAACAGGGGCAATGGACATACTTTTCATTCTTCATGTTGTCTTTATCTTTTGCTGATCCTGTGAAGACATGCAGTTAATATACTAGTAGATAATCTATAGTAGACTTGTAGGCCTAGCCTGTTGGGAAAAGTTAACTTTTAAGACCCAAATAAAAGACTACGAGTAAAGTGGGGTTAGAATTCATGTCTAATACATTGTATCGATAATTTAGTCTGTTTAGCCACAGATTTATCATGAAACATTGACTGAAGGCAATGTCATAGTTCAGAGATAAGCCTCCTTGTTAGCAATGCTGATTCGCCTATAACAGTAATGTTGTCGCTGGCCTACTTCAATGCACCTAGCAATGTATTTAAAATCAGAGGTCTACGTTACAACTCACACGAAAATAGTAGAACCACAGTTATCTTTGATATGCGCGGTTTGTATTATTTCCATCTTCATCCTTTTAACCACTTGCAAAGTAAGAATGCCTGACATCTCCATGGCAACCTTTGATTCTGATGACTTCGACTGCGCTCTCTGATGTGTTGCTGCATATTTCCTACTTTAACTGGAATTACTCATAGACTGTATATAATAACAGTCTATGGAATCACTTTCCAAGCTGGCATTCTTGCTTATAATATTGTGCAGCAGTGTAAAGCTGCCGTCAGACGCGTTATTTTTAATCTCACAGGCGTGCACCCTCACACAGTTATTGTGATTGCATTATCTACACTTTTTGAGTTTTGAACCACGAATGAAGGATCAACGAGTTATTCCTTCACTTCTCAGTAATGTTTCCATAGATTATGGAGACAGGTAACGTACTCGACCGCCTCTTATTAGTCACATGGGCTCCTGAACTACTCTGATCTCAAATCCGAATAGAAGCCGTCATGTTTGCTTCTGTATATGCAGTCTATGGTTTGCCCTGATCCGCATCGAACACTAGCTGCAAGTATGGCGCTGTGCCGGTAGAGAAGTGGATGTAGAGCTAATGCAATGGCCTTTCCTACCAGTGACAGTGCAATGGACCTGGAGTCTGTCCACCGCATACCTTATTCTAAACCAATTAAATCCGAAAAAATAGAACAGGAGAAATTATCTGGTGTAGTGAAGAATGTCCATCGAAAACTTAGGAGGAAATATGTTGAAGGTAACGTGCGCTAGTGTTGTTTCATAGCTAACACAACGAAACTTTGCTAATAAGTTGTCTCTGTAGCAAACATGAAGCTGTCATGAATGCAGCTTGATATTTTTGTGTTGTAGAGTCCGTTAACAAAAGCAAGATTGATTGTATAATATTTATTTTGATTGATTTTGAGACACGCCGTGCAGGTCTTTCATGTGATAAAGGTAACGCAGTTGTGTTTGCTAGCTACGATAGCTAACGTTTACAGTGACAGTTAACATTAGTCTAGATCTACTGGTGTTGTGATTTACACCAGATAATGAGGTCATAGTTCATTTTCATGCACATGCTACATTGGCAGGTCGAATTATATGTGTTGGCTTTTGAAAGATGTGTGCGTTTCATTTTCTTGCGGTCTTGAAGTAGACTAGCGTTAGTTGATCAACTTGTTCAAAGTGTACGACTCAACACAGACAGACGTAGATCTAACGTTAACTAACTGTTTCTCGGTGTCCACTTCCTTACAAATGTGTAATGTCTAACGTTAGATTTCCATTGTTGCGTTGAGCCTATCATCTGATATGTGATTGCTCTTAATGTTGCTCCTAGCACAGGAATATCAATCTTAAGAAAGCATGACCACAATGACCATAATGTTTTTATTAAGTAAACATGCATGACCATAATGTTTTTATTAGTTTGCGTCCTCAAATAGTTTGCCCTTAGGGTTCGGGTCTGTGACCATGGATAGGTTCATATCTAACGGTATGAACTGTGAATAAGAGAAAGATTGCTACTTGGACCCATACCTGAATAATATGACAGCCATGATCTAATATAATATAAGTATTCAGTAAGGGGTTGTTGTCTTGCTGTCTAGATAAAAACGTTTTTTTATTACCTTTTGGGGAAAGGCTACTGGTGACATCCAGCAGCATATTAGGCCTATTATTTCACCCACCTTAGCATAATATAGTACTTCACACATGCAAAAACTTTGGCAACTGAATTATAGGGGTGAAGGCATTAAGTGCTGTGTTGATTAATCAAGTAATGACATGCTTTTCAGTGGGTAACTTTGAGAAGATTTGGCGGGAGCACTGTGACGATGAGCAAACACTCAGCGAGTATGCTGTGGCCATGAAGAACCTGGCTGACAACTACTGGACTAAAAACTGTGAAGGAGAAACTCGTATCGAATGGTGTTGCAGGTAGTACACTGACTTGATTTTTACTACACATTTTACTACACATTCTTCACAGTGGGAGAAAACTGGAATAGTTCAGGTATGCATAAATGGGAGTCGCACACATCACTATGTAAACTTTTTGTATCTTACTTGTGGTATCAACGTACAAGGCTGAAATAATTGGGGGAGGAGCATTTGGGAATTCGGAAAATGATTTGAAATGTTTTTTGTGATTTTCTTATCAGTATTTGCCAAGAATATTTTCTTGATGGTGGAATGAAGAAAATGCTGGAAAAAGATGAGAAGAGTGCAACGTTTGGTGGGTCTGTTGTAAATGTCCAGTCTCGCTCCTCCTCAAGGTACTGGCTATTCCTGAACATAGAATACTTTACGTCTTTCACATCTGTAGTAAAGTCCATGACAGAAACAAGACAACTTGTCATTTTTATTACATTTTGCAACAGGTCCTTTGTTCATTCAGGAAAGATACGGCTGCTAGATGTGGGAAGCTGTTTTAACCCGTTTTTAAAATTTGATGAATTTCTCACCGTTGGTATTGACATTGTGCCTGCAGTTGAGGTAGGTTACATTATAATCATTTCTTTATCTGAAAACAAATTATTCATTGGGGATTTTGTGTTGCTGAAGATATTGGGAACAAATGGTGGCAAATTCTGACCCAGTGAGTGTGGACGTTGACATTGATGTTTGGTGGCAGCTGTTTTGGAGTATAATCATTTTGATTTCCATCTCACTCTATTTAACCGTAACCTTTAAATGTAGCCCTTACCAGCCTCCACGTATTTATGCCCTGCAGAGTGTGTACAAGTGTGACTTCCTGAACCTGCAGCTGCAGCAGCCTCTGCAGTTGGCTTCAGATGCAGTGGAGGCCTTTCTACAGCAACTGCAGGGACCAATTGAGGCCTTGCCTGGTCAGCTCTTTCAGGTGGTGGTCTTCTCTTTGCTGCTCTCTTATTTCCCCTCTCCATATCAGCGCTGGATCTGCTGCAAGAAGGCCCATGAGCTGCTGAACCTTAATGGCCTTCTGCTTATCATCACACCAGACTCTTCCCACCAGAACCGCCATGCTTCTATGATGCGCAGCTGGCGTGTTGCAGTGGAATCACTGGGTTTCCGGCGCTACAAATATGCCAAGTCATCCCACATGCACCTTCTGGCTTTCCGCAAGGTCTCTTTAACAACCACCAGTGACCTGGTGAGTTGCAATTACCCTGAGATGCTGTACATCCCTCAGGACTTCCAAACACTAGACCAGGAAGAGGTTGAAGGGGTTTTGCCCATTCGGTCAGACCAGGAGGATGACCAGTTAGCATTGAGCTTTATGGAGCTCCCAGACATGCCATATGACTCGGACTCTGGGGACAGCCAGACTAGTAGTACCCCATTCCACGAGCTGGAAGATCCAGTCCTCCTTCTGAACTGAACTACTTATGACTCCAGATTCGTCATGTCTCTCCCAGCTCTTAGGCAGGTGAAACAGGCCTGCTGCCAAATGAACATCTCAATTCATACGCACACACCCCTGAAATGGTTCTGTACAGAACAAGAACAATGCGGTTTGCACAATGGATGAAGACATGTTTACAACCTGTCCCTTACATATGCCCTCTTTTTTGAATCTGTGTCTCAGGTTTGAAGTTTTGGGAAATTAAACTTTCAAATATCCTGTCAGTAGAACACCAGTTTGTTCCTTAATATTTGGGCTGTGCCTATTGTGGTCTGTGTTCTCACTGATCAAGTTAAGAAGAAGAGGAATCCAAAAAAGTATTTCCACCAGCATTTTAAAAATGTTTATTTTTGAGTAAGCTGGAATTGGCTTGTTATTAATAATTTCTGACTTTTCTTTTCAATACAGATTTTATTGCAAAACGTAATTACAGGTATGGGTTCTTCAAAGTTGCTACATGTTTTGCACAAGTTTTACCAAACTTCAGATGGAAGTGATTTAATGCCTTTTAGGTGTTTGGCTCCAAAAGAATGTGTTTCCAGTGGTGGATTTCAGCTATTGGTTACCGTCTTAGAAATGTAAAGACATCTGATGTCATGGTACCTTTTTAGGAGAAGTAGATTTAGTTAAGTTGCACACAAAATACACATCCATCTTTTTCTAAACTGGTTGATACCTGTATGTACAGTAAATATTCTATGTTATCTACTGATAGTTTGATTTAGTGCAAGCTTGTTAGAGGGGCTAAGCAACATTCTGTTTTTCTCTCTCACGAGCTCCCTCTAAAGACCGCTGTATTGCATTGTATTGCACTGCATTCTATTGTCGGCGGACCACGCTGCTGAACATTGCAAGTGCTGTATCTACCGCTATTGGCCACGGTGGCACATTCTACACCGTTCGTTCGCCGTGTAATGACTCAGTTAAGCATCCTAAACAGTATGAAACGGATTATTTAAATTAAAAATGTTGCATAGTGGGCCTTTAAAGCTATACACACTGGCACATGTTCTTGGTTTGAGAAATACCACAATAGAGCAACTTATTTAGCCTGGGCCCGCCCATACTTCCTGTGACGCTACATTCAATTTTGCGAGCAAGTCAGTCTGGCCAGGCTACCGTTTTAGAGGACTTATTTTTCTCCAATGGGCACCAATAAGAAACAAGCTTACCATTACCTCATTGGAATGAGTGGTCTGATTGGTTGTAGATTCGTCAAGTAGTATACAGAGGCATCTGATGGACGCAGGTTAAGCCCGCCTCCCAGAAGACTTTAGTAATGTTGGATGGCCGGACTAAGCTCCCATGAGTTTTGTCGCGCAAGCCAGGCTACAACTTTGTAGGTGAGCCCTTTGATTTCTGTACAAATGCAGAACAGAATATATTCTAATTATTAAATAAGTGTTGAAAGGAGAATTTCTCTTGATAGACTGAGCACTAGCATCTGTGTATAAGCCAGTTATTCCTTTGTTTTCATTATTCATAAGTAAAATGAACCATAGAACATTTTTCCACAATTTCAAAAAATGAGTAATGAAAATCTGTTTATAATAGTTTTTTTTGTAAGGGTGTTTTCTTCTGTCCATTAGCTTGTTAAGTACAGTATGTACCAGTTTACAGTTGAGTATAAACAGTACATGTCAAGTGCTTTTAAATGTAATTGTGTCTCATATTAGTCATGTTAGCTCCACAGTATTCTGCAATGGCTTACGCTACATGCCGTGTACTTAACCTGTGAAATACATTTGCAACTGATAGCATGACGGTGATTACAACTGGGCGACAGGCAAAATAATTTGACGGTGTTGGCGGTGATGTTCACCTCATTTACAGCCGATATAATAATATGTTGAATGACCAACAGAGACATTGGCAGCAGCAAAGTACTGGACTTGTGTGAATGCAGTGTACATGCTGGAAATTTTACCTGTGTTAATTTTAAAAAGGTTTTTGGAAGGTCACATCACCGATTATCATTTGAGAAGAAAATGTTATATCTACACATACATTACAATTAGTTTTCAAACTGAAATAATTAATCTGGTTACATAATAATGTGGTTTATATAAACAATAATATTTATGTTCTTAGACTGTAAGCTATGTTCTTTTAGCATGTTAACATTGGCCTTGTAACACATACTGTACACAATACTGTTGTATCGATGTTAGAAACCCTGTATTTAGATCTACATTCTGCATATCCCTAGTTTTGACACTTGAGTTGCAAGTTTAAACGTCAGATGTCAATATTTCTGTTCAACCCTATGAACAGAATAGGGATCCTATGACTAGGCTATATACATATATTTTTTTTATTAATATATACTTTTTTCTGTGAATTCATTGCAAATGGTTTTTGCATTTGAACTCTTCAATTGCTCTTAAAAGGTTGTATGTCCCAGTGTTAGTGGACCAGTAAGTTTGTACTGTATGGCGATAATTTTTATACGAGGCTCAATTGAAGCAAAGTGAAAAACTTCCATCTTTGTTTGTACCCACATTGCATCGGTGTTGTTTAGTATTGATAATACAATTTTAGAAGACTTTGTAGGTGGTTTCATTTTTATTTTTATTTTTTGTATGCTAAAAGGTTTATACATTAAGCTAGATCATAGTCCTTTCAAAATGACTGGAAATCATAACCTTGTTATTAATCCTTAAAGATGCTCTATGAGATTCTGTAGGATTTTAGTGCTATTTCATTTCTGTCTGAAATTGTTGGCACCTCTCTTTGATCGGCTTGTCCCCTGAATACAATGTGAAAAAACACGTTCTTGAAAGGCAATACGAGCTGTAATCCTCAAACAAACCTAAACACACCAAACCACGGCCAAACAATCACCAGTGTTGTCTTTTGAGCTAGCTAGATCAATGGGAGATGCCTACGATTTGAGACACAAATAAAATCATACTAAAATGATGCAGCACTTTTATATATATTAATAGGACACTCAATAAAATAATAAAATACTGTATTTAACAAAGCAGTATTGATTAGAAACAAATCGGGGAACTAATTTTCCAAACTGAGGGCTTATGAGGGGGAAACAGTTAGCTGTGCCATACACACTTTCAGTGGTTCAGTCATTCTGAGAATATTTTTGCCTTGCATCGTAGAAGTTTAAGCCGTTTTAAAAAAAAATCTGACAATATGTTTCTACTCAGATAATGTGATGTCAGCCTGTATATTAAACTACAGAAATATCACTGGCTGGAAAATAAAGACAATATATGAAAGATGTTTTACTGGTCTTGGTTTTGGGACAAAACTATCTGAACAAAATATGAGACTTGCAGGGCAAGACTGAGACTGTCTTGTCTGATTAGTCAGGTATTATCACTTTCTCCTCATTATATAAGTATAAGACAAGCATTCTTACTTTGTTCTGATAATATGGGTGTGATTTGCAATGTGCATCATCTTATTACGTTTTGTAAGAGGTGACCACACATCTGTGACGCAAAATAGGAAGTTGCTCAGTATAGTGAAGTGAAAGCAAAGCAAAGCAAAAAATTAAGTAAATAGAAATAAGAACAGGCAACTTTAAGTTTGTGTTTAACAAGTGAACCAATCCTGTTATGAGGCCATGTTTAAATGTTTGTATGCCCATACAAACAGGTCATCATCACAGCTGAGCAGCTTTATGCAAGTAACATCTCATGCAGAAGGCCAGTGCTAATATTAAATAGTAGTGTGGATTAATTAATTTATCTATTTATTTGGTTAGTTAGTTGGTGTACTGATACCATGTCTAAACGGGGTTTAGTCTGAATCAGATTGTCTAGATGTATAAATTCTGTGTTTCAGCCTACTATCAAGTATTGGGCTACGTTTCAACAACTGTTTCCTGATTAGAGACATTAAAATATTTTGAAAAACTGGACCTTATCTTGGGATTTTCGAATGGCTTTTGCCCTAGAAACATTAGGATTTTACTTTTTCTCCCTATTTTCATAACGCCAAAGTGCGCGAAGTCAGTTTGTTTGAATAGACGTGCCGTAGTTTACTTTGGCAGAAAGGAGGATAAAGTTTTGAACTCGTCTAAGCGGACTGATTTCCAAGCGACTGTGTTAAGTTCTTGAAAAAGCCAACTGCTGTTACATTCGTTGACCGATTTCAATGAAAGAACTTTAATGGCGAGATAACGTATTAAGACCTGTTAAATTCACTAGTTCTGTTAGGCTTTTCGGTCATTTTAAACGTTTGAAAGGGGTGTCAATCTAGCTAGCTCTTTAGCTGTGTCAACTTATTGAGGACTGTGACCTGGCATGTTAAACAAGTGTCAGTTGTTCACGTGTGTGCACTGAGTGACATGTCTTTTTGAATTCTTTAGATCTCTACGAACTAAGATTTTCCCGTGTAAAAACAACTTTAGAGTTCGTTAACGTAGCCCTGCATTGTTACCTTAGCATGTAGCAAACGTGTCTAGCGAAGTTGATCAACTTACAGTTAGGGTGAAATTCAGTCTTCTGATCCGTGTTTAAAGTTTTTGTCGGGTTGTCACTAAAGTTAATGTTAGCTCATGTTAACTGGCATTATATTCACCAGCTGATTGAGGCGACACGTCACGTTATTAACGTGGTGTTTTTAATGTCAATTCACTGACGTTTACATCATGTAGCAAAGCCCAACGAGGAGCTAGCTAAATAGTTAGCTAGCTACTTCGCCACCTATTGCACATAGTTGAGATGGTTTATTAATCAACAAACTGTCACATGAAACCCCATCGAAAGTGGTTGGTTGGTATTTATTTTTTTATTTTAAGCACTGTCGTACTTACTTGCTGTGAGTGCAATCCTTGGAAAAGTGCTAGCGTTTATTTCATGATCAGATATTTATGTTCAAACGTTTGAAACGATTTATTTCGAGAGATGTTGTAGTGTAAAAATGTGCAGGTTACTAAAGTATTGTGTTAGTCACTGCCTGTACGCAGCAGTAACCAGATTTAAGGAAGTCATTAAAGATGTCAGTATGTGGTCATCTGTCCACTGCTTGGGGTACTTATCCAATCTCAGTCTATTTGTGGCTGTATGCCTTGGCCTGTATGTGCGGTGGGAGAGGACGGCAGAATCAGTTGTCCTGGTTATATTGATTTTAGGACTCTTTGTTCTCGGAATATCAAGCATTTTTTATTATTATTTTAATATGGAGGTTGTCAGCCTCAGCTTTTTCCATGTTTGGTTTGGATTCCTGCTTGGTCTTCTGTGTTTTCTCAGTGAGCCTGCTTTAGAGTTGGACGCTAAAGAGCAAGCCACCAGTTACTTGCTTGTGGCCAGTGTAGTCACATTTACTCTGTGGGCTCTTCTGGAAAGAATTTTTGGCAACACTAAACCCAAGTTGATCTTTATCACAACGTATGAAGTCCTGGAGCTAACTGGTTTTACTGTCTCCAGCACTATTATGCTTATTGATAAATCGGCAAGTGTCGGTGTTCTCTCAGTAACACTGGGCGTCCTTCTTGTAACCCTCCGCACCAAGTGTTTCCTGGCCCTCCCGTATGCTATCTGTTTTGTGGCCATCAATGCAGCTGTGTTCTTTAAGGCCCTGAACATTTCTGTCAATCCCTTTGCCTTGGCTTGCTTCTTTGTGCGACTCATTTGCCAGCCACTACTGGATGTGTACTTCAGTGGGCTGTCTGCCATGGAGCGCTGGCAGCCGCTGTTGCTGCAGGCAGGTCTGTGGCGTAGGTTATCTCTGCTGCCACTGCTTGCGATTGAAGTTGCATTCTTCGTGCTGGCTGCCTTTAAGCTTGGCCACCTGGAACTGTGGTATCTGGTCATCCCCGGGTTCTCTGTGTTTGGAATCTTTTGGGTGATCTGCCACATGGTCTTCATCGTCACCCTCTGGAAATTTCATAGCAAACTGAGTGACTGCCAGAGGGCTTTCTCTGGACAGAGGGCAGATGTGAGTGGCCTGGACAGAATCATGGCATCTAAAGGGATGCGCCATTTCTGCCTCATTTCCCAGCGCTTGGTGATTTTCAGCGTGGTGTCCACCATTATCCTTGGGGCGCTCTCATGGCAGGTACGCTAAAAACTTTAACTAAAATTAACCTCTATTAGAACATTTACTAAAGAACACCTTTGCAGAGTCTGATCACATTTGATATCTGATCACATTTGACGTTTTTTGCAGCCATCCAACAGCCTGTACATCAGCGTGTTATTGCTGGTCTTGCCTCTGGAGTCTTTAGCTCATGGCCTCTTTCATGAGCTCGGCAGCTGTCTGGGAGGGACGTCAGTGGGTTATGCTGTGGTTGTGCCCACCAATTACTGCAGGTGAGACACATTAACAGGCACCATTTATTGTCATGTTTTCATATGTCAGTGAAGCAGGCACTCGCTGGATATGATCCAAGGGTAAGAGGGATCTGATGAACAAGCTTTTGAGTTGGAGTTGCCAGAACTGGAAGATTTTCAGTTCAAGCTGCCTTCTCTTGGTTACAGAAAATGATTTGACTTGAAGTTTTGATTGTTCTGAATATTTTCTAATTTGGTTTCTTCTTGCTCCTTCTGTCTTGCAGTCCAGACAGCCAGCCCATTCTTCTCCCCCCTGACCAGGTGCAGGCTCTAAACCTGCGATCCACTGCTATGCTAAATAATGTCCAGCACTTCTTCTCCCATCACATGATTGAGACCTTTGGCTGTGACTACTCCACCAGTGGCATTGCTTTAGAGGGCATGCAGGCCAAGCTGCGGGCCTTCCTGGAGAGCACTACAGCTGATGGGCCACGACATGACACATATGTGATCTTCTACAGTGGACACACACACTACAATGGAGACTGGGCCCTTGCAGGTGTGTGCTATAGGTTTTCTAACGAATGGAAAAAAATGTAGACAGGCAAACACGACCTTCTGAGATTTAAATAGTGACACTAAGTCAGTCACAGTTCTGTGTAACCTGCCTCATCCTCCTCGTCACTGGAGTGATCCTTATTGCCTTCATTTATTTTTTTTGCTAGTGTCATGTGACTTCTGGTGAACACTCAATGCAGCCACCCCAGCTGACTTTCACTTTATTCTAATTCAGCTTTCTCTGTAATAGAAAACAATACATGAAATTAGGATTATTTGTGTGACTGTCAGTGATGCAGTGTTCTGTATTTGTTGTGTTCAGGGCAAGAGACGCTGCGACTGGAGGATATTCTGGGTCTCTGGCGAGAGAAGAACATGGGCAGCTGCTCCCGGCTCATCCTGGTCCTGGACACAGAGAACTCATTGCCGTGGGTGAAAGCAGTGCGCAGGGCGGAGGGGGTGTATGTGGCGGTGCAGGGCGCGGAGCTCGCACGAAGCACAGACTTGGAGGTGCAAAACACTCCCCAGCTCGGAGACTTTACCGCAGAGTGGGTTGAGTTCAACTCTAACCCCAGCAGTGCAATCCACTGGACAGAAAGGGGTCGCATGGTCAAGGCAGCCTACGGCCTCTCTCGAAACTGGGCGGACTACAAGCTGCACTTGCCTACCGGGACTGATGTAGCCAACCACTGGAGAGGGAACTTCCCACGGCTCACTTATCCAGTGGTGCAGTTGGCCCATTGGTCCTCAAGCCTCAACTTGTTCTGGACTTGTAGCCTCTGTCTCAAGTGTCTCAGGAGAATGAAACTAACCTGGTTTCCACCCACTGTTTTAGACATTGGCCAAGGATTCAAACTGGTTAAATCTTAAAAAAAAAAGTTGAAGAAAAAATATTCTTTATCATTGCACATTTTTAATAATTAAAAAAGATCTATATTAAAAATACAATATTCCACATTTCTAAATTGTATTTGCATTGTACAGATGTTATTTTTTATGTGTTACTGAACATTTTTATTAACTTTACAGTTTTGATCATTTATGTTTGTCTTAACATTACTGTCAATATTAGTGAGTCTGTTCACATACTCCAAATTTCAGTTACAGAAAATGTTACTTGGACAGAAGTGGAATTTTAAGTAATTATCCAGGTATTCTTGTTCAGAATCACACTCCAACCCAATGACTGGATTTGATTTGATTCAAGTTCTGTTAGTTTGAAGTGGTTAAGAGCACACTTAAAATGACCAGACTCTTAAGATTTAGTCAACCCATCCAGGTAGTTTTTTTTTCCAGAAGTTAAAATATGGGGGAAAGACAGAAAGAAATTGCACTCCTTTATAACACATTTAAAATAACTCAAAATGACCATGTGTATTTAAGGTGATTTATTTGTGCATATTAATTGACCCCATGTTGATGACTGACGTGCCTCTACCCTGCCGTGTCTTCCATTGTGGTGTTGCTCCCCTCGCCAAAGTCGTTAGTTGAAAGACCTTGGTTATGAGACTAGGTTTATTTATGTTTCTGGCCTTCACCTGAAGCAAAAGATATTTATAGCACCAAAGTCATTGATGAATCTAGCAATAGCCTGCAATGCAAAATTGTGACTAATACTTAGTTTCCAGGGTTTATCAAAATGCGGTTTCATGTGAAGTTGTGACACGGTGTCAAGGAGAAATCCAGTGTGATTGAATTCATAGCCCTGTTCCGTTGGTAGCAAAAAGAATAAGAACATTTGAATCTTCATAAAACGCATAGAGAACTGGCAGCTAACACTTACTGAATTGGGCACTGAAACTCGCCTTCAGTTTCATTTTCCATTTTCCTGCTGCTTCTATGTTGTAGCAAATATTCTCCTCCTTTTTGTATATCTAGCACTTTGTGACCTCAAAATGGCTATGAATTAAATTGTTCCAGATTTGTCCTTTAATATGGTGTGTCAAAATTCCAGTATAATGAAATACTTTGTGTGTTCTATATTTTGTCTGGAATCATATGTAAAGAAGTTGTTATACTTCTATTTGCAGTTAGTAGAAGGATGTGCTCAAGTGATCTTACTTTAGGTCAATGCAGCTATGCACCCACTCCTGTTTGTCATTGAAGTGCCTTAATATTAAAGCTTTAATTATGGTGGGACATCCATCAATGAAAGTCTTGACTACTTCATATACTGCATGCATGTACTAAGCAAATGCTATTACTTTATTTTGGAAGGTCTTGTTTTCTCTTCATCCTCTTTTAGCAGGAGAAATTGTCGTGGAGTAGGGAAGGTGTAGCTTCCTATACCTAATCATCAAAATATGTTGCTTTAGAAGATGCCTATTACAATGATATGTCAGATGTACTCCTAAATTGTGTGGTATTTGTAGAGGCATTCATACTAATATGTCCTCAGCATCCTTTGAACAAGTTCAGTGCATTATCCCATAACTATAGGCAGATGAGGTTTTTTGAGTGTTAGAGGAAAGATCACCATTTTGTGAACAACATTGTTTAAGATCCGTAAGATTTACGCTAAGTAAGGTTGACACAGACGTTACTATGCACCTGCCCTAATTGCCCTCTTTTCATTAGGCCTGTGCGGATCAGTTTACCAAGTCACCTGGAGCATGCTTGACACCCCCACTGCAAGGCACAAGGCACAGCACACCATATTGTCAACGTTAGAGGAGTGATGCGCAAGGACCTTTCAAGATCCTCCTGTATGTCTTGAATGCTCTTGGTGATACTGTGGATTGCAGTTAATGTACGATGGGCAGCGGAGCGTCTGTCGGTGATCCTAGAAGAGAGGACCCAGAAGAAGCAGCAGTTGGAGACCAGATGAGAGAAGATGCAGCCCAGTCCTCCATGTCGTCACACCAAGCAGGAGTTGATGCTGAGGAGCAGAGAGAAAGAAAGAACAGTGTGGATCCCTGCCAGAATCTCACAGTACTGGAGAAGAGGGATACTGAATCTGCAAAAGGAAAGACAGAGAACACAGAGGACCCAGAGAAGAAGCTAAAGTCTCAGACACAAGTACCTGCACCTGCTGATGTACCCAAAGATGACATCTGCAGTTCCAAACTCCAGGTAGGTCCTTTTAACCCTCTCTTCTTCTTCTGGGCAACATTAAATCACCACAAGTTACCTATTAATGATTTTGCATGTTGGACTTCAGACACTCATGCCATAGGTGTGCAAAAGTAATACATACTGTAACCCTAATAAACTTCATTTCTTTATTTCAGAGACAACCACCCAATGTCCTGGTTGATGTAGATTCCAGCATGTCAGAAACAGAGGGGACTGAGGGGGAGCCTGAGGAGATGGAGAAGCGTATTAAAACTTCACCTGTAATGTTGATCAATTAGCAGTTTCAATTTTCAAAGTTTCAAAGTTAAAATTTGGTGCAGTGGTTAACAGCCATTAACAGTCTTGACTCATTCTAGCTCTGCATTCACAGAGCTAGAATTCTGTTTTGATGTTTGGATCAGGCTAAAATAATTGAGCGGAATTGTGTGGGAAGGCACGGGCAGGCTTGCCGTGATCTACAGGGTGTGTTTGGGACTGTAAGCTGTAACCTTATAGCATGACAAGCCAGACCTCAACTATTTGCTAGCTCTAGGGTACGTCTAGATTTCTAGGCTAGTAACCTTATACAATTATACAAGATAAACAAACTTGTTATTAATCTTTGATTTGTGCAAACCATTATAATTTGATTTGAAATTTTCCAAAAAAACGTTTTAATGTCTAACTGTGAGATTTCACAAAATACGTTGCTCTCTGTTACTTTCCAGGCTCTGTTACCTTCAAGGTTCTTTGCATTGATACTTTCTTGGGATTCGATGGTCAAAAAAGTTTGGTCTGTTATGCTTATAGTTATAAAGTTGGAAAGTTTTTTTTTGTCACACTGAGGAAGTAAGGAATAGAGTGTTTCATTGTAAGTAATCTGTAAATGTTGTAAATGTTGTAAATGTTTATCATCAACATTAATCTAAATAACTACTGCTTTCTTGTATTGTGCAAGGAATCCACTTTAGACAGTGAGGAAGTTCCTCTGGCCTTTGAGAGTTTCCTCCATGGGAATGGCATCCTCTACAGTTGTGTCAGCCAACACGGCCACAGGATGTATGTTGATGAGTCGAGGGTAAGGGAATTAAAACTTTTTGTTGATATTATTAAAAAGTATGTTCTAATGTCAGTGGGAAATGATTGTTAAAAAAAGAACCCTTTCTACTGATAATTTGTAATTTGCAAGTTCCAACCCTTATTCTGCCCTGCCGTTTTCTGCTACAGGGCTCTTATTTTTGCCTCTTATATTTTAGGGACTTGTTCCTTTTCCAACAGAATGGTACGAACAAGGAAGGTTTATAAGTGGGGTAGGCCTAAATTAAGTGTTTTTTTCTTTTTTTTTTTTTTTACCTTTTTCTCATTTACATTTTTTTGTGTGGTGGTGTGATTTTAACTGGTGCTTTATTCTAGGTATTAGACCAAACTGAGGATCCAGTCTATAGCTACAGAGTGAACAACACACCACCAGTTGCTGAGAATGATCGGGCTGGTATGGTCCACATCCAGGGAAAAGGAACAGTCATGACATACATGTTTGAGGTTACAATAAATATTTATATATTTTATAGCACATGTTTATGATTCTTACAGCTCTACTGTAAATCTAAAAACACTATTTGTTTTTGAAAGTTTGTTTTGAAAGTAAACACTGCATTTACACTTTTTTTAACTGCATTTACAGTTTTTTTAAGTAATTGCCAGAAGTGAACAGCATTATGTAAAGAACACATAATCAAAAATCTGATTTCTGATAGTGTCATTTAATTTTGTTCAGTTTGAAATGTTTTTGCACATGACTGTGACACACTTTCTTTTCCAATCCAGGAAAAGATAAACATTTGCAGGCATTACGATTCTCAGTCTGGATTGTGGCTCATATTGCCTTTGCAGTGGGAGATGGACGTTGATTTTGTCAAACAGAGAATCCAAAAAATCATGGTAAAAGCTTTAAAGCATCGCAGAAGTATAACGTATTTACAGTACTGTTGTAGAGTTATAGCTGAACCTTTTCATTGAACATTTTCATTTTGAACCTGCCAGGATAGACTGCCAGGTCTGGAGGACCAGAAAGAGATCACTGCAGCCCTTCGACTGTGCAACTATGATCCAGATGAAGTCATGTCTGTCTACCTTACTATATTTGGTGACAGTCTTTTTTGGTCCTCCAGCAAAGAGCAGAATCTATCAGAGCTGAATTCATTCAGGTACATCACCCTATGACGAATGGAAAGTAAAACTGTGATGTCAGTGTTACTTGCAATGCCATTGTAGCTTATTGGTACTTAGTATAAATACAATATATATGTCTCTTTTCAGAAGCCATTTGGAGAAGGACAGGATGATTGAAGATCTTAAGCAAAAACTTTATACAAAAGATAACGAGTTTGACAACCTTTTCCAGAGGAACAGTTATTTATCCCGGCACTCTGAGTACCTTGCTGACATGGTCCACCATTTGAACCAGAGAGTAGCAGAGCTGGAGGCAGACAAGCAAGAGGCTGAGGAGAAGATCAGAGCTTTATTAACTCAACAGCCCACCAAAGTGCCAACCATGGTGCCCCCTAAACCCTCTGTTGATCTTGGCCAGCTTCAGCAGGTCAGTCGCTTGACCCGTCAGTTAAACGTCTCCAACAAACATCTGGGCTCCACCGTGCGCCATGTGCTTGTAGATTTGCAGAATCACTTCCAGCAGCTGAGGGAGGTGCTGGAGAAAATGAGTCGAGCAGAGCAACACCGCAGTAAGGAGCAAGGGGAGCTTCGGTCTCTCTACATGCAGGAGGCCCTGGAGAGGAAAACACTGTACAATAAAGTTCTGGAACTCCAAGGCAACATCCGTGTGTTCTGCCGATGTCGAGGTAATGCCTTATCCAACTCCAGTTTGGAGGTGGTATCAGAGCAGGAGATTGCAGTCATTCAGAAAGGAGGCAAGAAGAAATTTACTTTTGATAGGGTCTACTCACCCAACTCTACACAGGTCAGTTGATGACAGATATGATACTAAACACTGAACTGTACTTAAACAGAAGGCTTTAATACAAAATATTTTTATGCTGGGTACATTTGAATGTGATTTTCTAAACCAGTGACTTTTATCTCAGTAATGAGAATGTCACTTGACTAAGTGGTTGCTTACAGGAGGAAGTATTTGAAGGGACGCTGCCCATCATAACCTCATGTGTGGATGGATATAATGTATGTATTCTAGCCTATGGCCAGACAGGCTCGGGGAAAACATATACAATGATGGGTTCGAAAAAAAATCCAGGAGTTAATATAAGGTAAGGTGTGCTTGTGTTTTTCGGCATTGCATTAAGTTGGCAACAGCATCAATCTCCGGTATATACAATAGACCATTGGTTCTTAAAATGGGCTCTAGTGACCTCCAGGGGTAGGCAGCACATTGCCTGGGGGTCCAGGAATGCCTACAAAATAGCATCTAGCAACAGAACAAATCAATATAATCCTGTATGGTTAAATTTGTGTCGCAATGATCAAGGACTGGATCATGGAGAACCACCTACACTAGGTGTGTTTTCCCTCTATGGAATCCACGTGAGAATAGTGTCTGTTCAATAAGTAGTCTAATGGTGTCTCATGGTGAGGCTAATTGCCATCCTATACTGGGACATGTGAATGTTGTGCATCAATATGTGATTAGCACACTAAGGTGTCAAAGCCACAGCTCAAGTTACTCAGAGTTCAGGTTTCCCTTGTTACTTCTGTGAGGTGTTGGAAACCTCTGTGCTTTATACAGATACAGGTATGCCACAGGTATGCCACTAGGACAGTAGCAATTTAGCATAAATGTTGTATGTTGTTGTTGTCATTGTGTACATCATGTTTATATACATATGGATTCTTTCAGGTCTGTCAGAGAATTATTGTCCATTTGTAAAAAAAGAGAAAATGTTACATACACTCTAAAAGTGAGTCTCATCTATTTTCTAAATTGAAAATTTGAGAATTAATTCAACACTGTTGATATTAATCATCAATTCCATGTATTAGATATCCATGTTAGAGATCTACAATGACAGCCTGAACGACCTTCTGGCAAAGAACTCCAATAATCCTCTGGAAATACGCACCCAAGGAAAATCTGTTACAGTTCCAGGATTGGTAAAAGTGGAAGTTAAGACGGAGGACGATATTTTGCATGTCATGGAAATGGGTGAAAAGAACAGAAAAATAGCTTCAACCAAAATGAATACTGAGAGGTCCGCTGAAGTCTTGTCTGTACATGTTATTATGATTATGTCTGTACATGTTTTCAAGTAGTTGTTGCTCTCAATGTCTCAACAAGTTTGGATTGTAATTTCCTGTTTATCGTGGTGACCTACTGTCACTTAAACTGTTATCCAGCTCCCGCTCTCATCTCATGCTCACCTTGACAGTAGTCGGGGCAGACAGCATTTCTGAGGTCACCTCCCACGGGACGCTGACCCTGTGTGACTTGGCTGGCTCTGAGCGCATCTCCAAGACTGAGGCCAAGGGACAGCGCCTGGTGGAGGCAGCCATCATCAACAAGTCCCTCACTGCACTGGGGCAGGTAGGAGCACACAACATGTCAACGCTGTTCAAGGTCATTTACTAGGATTGGTTGACTGCTTTTCTTCCTCTAGACTGCCTGCCATTATTTTACTGTAAATTTGTAGGAAATTGTCCTTAGAATTTTCATAAAGTGAAAATAGTCAGAAAATAAGGGTTTCTTAAAACAACATCAGTAAATGATAGTGTCAGAGTGTTCAAATGAAGTTGTTTGCATGCGAGATAATGATCCATTAGGTTTTCCATTGTCCATTAGGTTTTCAGTGCACTGAAGTGCAACGCTATTCATGTGCCATTCCGAAATTCAAAACTCACACACCTGCTTCAGCCGTGCCTTTGTGGTGATGCCAAGGTAAAAAAAAAAAAAAGCATGCATACAACTTCAGACACAATCATTTGTGGATTATGAAATACGCTAACTCCCTGTTTTGTATTTTCTGCCTCTGCCTTTGTCAGGCATGTGTGTTTGTGAATGTGAGTCCAGATCCACAGAACATAGTTGAAACTCTCAGTACGGTCCAGTTTGGCTCTTCAATACGTCAGGTGGCGCTTGGGAAAGCTACACAGCATGTGACCTCAACCCCAAACACCAAGCAAAACAAATAATTACAGTACAGCTCTGTGGGCAATGTTTGCTTAAAAAACAAATAAACAAATAAAGATGCCCAATTACTGCTCATGCACAATTACATTATTTTTAAAAATTAAATTTTAAATTTAAGGTGCTACAGCTCTGTTACGGTCTACTACTGACTACAGCAACAAGCTGTTTTGGATAGAACTGTGTTCATTTTACGTACATGTCTCAGATACCATTCTGAATATTCTGAAATATTCTGAACTTTTAATGAGAATAATAACAAAATAACTGTATTTAAGTTTTAGTTACATAGCGGTATTTGTAATATCAGAAATATGTTTTTGGTGCATTAAAAGAGTGAATCTGATTCGTGGTATTGCCTTCATCCGTTCACATACATTTTGTCATGGTTGAAAGTGTTGGCACCCCAGTCATTTTAACCAGAAAAAACACCTGTTTGAAAAGATCACAATCTAATCGCTTCCTTTATCCATCAACAAGGTTCTTTCACCAACCACTGCACCAACTGGAAATGTGGTCAAAAATATATTTAGACACTTTGGTGATTATTTACAACTATTCAGTGTCCAACGGTGTACAATAATACCAGTTCAATATATTAAACTGAAATTTTAATTTCTTAGAGCCCTTCTAAGAGACGAGGTCAGCGTTCAAAGAACTAATTTGGACCATTCTTATCTTTCAGCAAGTGTTTCAGCACACTGCTTTGTTTCAAAGTCTCCAGGTTTGAAATGTCTTCAGCTATGACAGGGATGCCTCCGCTCTGATGAACTTCCTCCGATTCCTCCTCACTGTCGGTTAAGACACACAGGAGGGCATCATTCTCATAGGTGGGGAAGTAATACCTGGAGAAATAATAAACAGGAACTCCTATTGAGTCAATTCATTTCAGCTACCATATGGTCACAAACACCTTTATATTTTCACAGTGCATTACTTTCACCCATACACTTTTAAGTCCATGTACACATCTCTGCCCATGGTAGTGCTAAGTTTTCACTACAGCCATCAACAATTTCAAGTCAAGTCACATTATATATTTTTAAATAAGATATAGTTGTTAGAGGTGGGCGATATGGCCTAAAATTTATATTGCGGTATAAATTCAACCATATACGGTAGACGATATATATTGTGGTATTCTTTGGTATGTACATTTCAAAATAACCGTTTCTGAATAGGGACTATTATGCACATAGTGAAGACATTGGGAAGTTGTTTTCTAAACTATTAACAACCAAGAATGTAACTTCAATAAAATGTATTGTGCAAAAACTGTAATTATAGAAAACCTTGTGAGTGACAATTTCCATGAGGTATAAAACTAGGCAATGTAAACATTCAAATGAAATGTCACTATGTAGTGCAAAATAATGCTTTCCCTTTTACTTTCTTAAATAACACAAAATCTAAACATGCTGATATAAAAAACAAAAGAACAGGAAACTTTGTTACTATGTTACTTTGAAACTACTGTTAACATTTTTTTTGGGAAAAAAATGGTGTAGCTACTTACAGTAGGCTACTGCAGCGGCACAGCGTGGCGCAACAGGCGCATTTGGCATTAGTTATGGGCCTAACCTATAATAGCCTATAGCCTGTCATTGTCATTAATTACTGCAGCTTACAGGCGCACATGATGGTCTAATAAAAGAATGGCCTATGTTTAGAAATGAAAGCATTTCTACGTTAGCCTGTTGCTCCTTGATGGCTAACAGCAAAATCATAAATGCGAACTATGCAAAACGCATGATTAAGCCGTTTAGAAGGACGTTGGCATGGTCATTGATCTTGATAGGCTAATTCGTCAGGAACTTCTAAGGTGTTTAAACGTTGTTTGATTTGCTTCCCCTCAGCTAACGTCATGTGTATTATTAACCTGCAAGGCACACACACATCATCCTACTTCTCGTCGTGTTTTTTTCTTACTGGGCTACCGCAGGCACTTGCGTGAATATAGCTTTCTGACAGCCTTAATCAAATTTCCATACTCAATTAACGTTACCTTTAAAACGAGGTTTAGCGCCGTCCTCCCTTGTAAAATCAGCAACATTATGAAGATGGAATCAAAGTTCGTTACTTTCTTTTTTTACTTTTTCTCAATTATTTTGTTGTTGCGCATTTGGAGTTCGAAGTCAAGCACGTTTCCAGCATATGTTGCTGTCCGATGCGTACCAGTTACCTAGTGCGCGAGCTGAACTAATCAATCAATGCCGTAGGCTATTAAGAAGTGATAAATCGTACACCGTAGTTTGATGTTTAAATGCATATCTGCTGCGCAAAATGCGTACAGTTTGGGAGGTATGCAACAGGTCGCATTACAACAATTTCATGCAGTCGCACCAATGCGCCCAAATATTTATTTGAGGTCGCATAGATGAAATTTCGGGAGCATATGCGACCAAAATGGTTGCAATTTCGAGCCCTGAATGTAATGTGGCAATGTAAATATTAAAATGAAATGTCACTATAGTGCAAAACATTGCTTTCCCTTTCACTG
This sequence comes from Limnothrissa miodon, assembly GCA_017657215.1. Classification (NCBI taxonomy): domain Eukaryota; kingdom Metazoa; phylum Chordata; class Actinopteri; order Clupeiformes; family Clupeidae; genus Limnothrissa; species Limnothrissa miodon. The sequence goes on along the minus strand of JAGFZM010000092.1, from coordinate 652,993 downwards.
TTCTTAAATAACAAAATGTAAACATGCTGATATTTCAGCTAACTTCAAGTACAACAGGTAACTTTTGGAAAAATGTAAACACAAATTACTTATTGTCACATCTTCACGTCACTGAGCCATATAGCTCAGTGGTTCACGTTCTAGTAGGCGTGACACATTTTGATGACATAATGACTTATCGCAATAGGCCGGTATAGTCAAAATCTCTATCGTTGGCCAAATTTATATCGCATACCGTTTATACCGTTTATATCGCCCACCCCTAATAGTTGTACTAGTTATGGATATGAGAGTCAGGGGGTTAAATAAAGACATTTCATATTACTGTTGCTGCAAGTAGTTATAAATTACATCGAAAGAAAAGAAAAAAAATAAATAAATAAAACCTCTTCTTTTATGAAGGCTATAATGAGCTTCCATATCTGTGAAATGTTTGCACAGACCACAGCCCAGCTGACAGAATTAATATTTGAAAAAATACTTAAAATCATACAGTATGTTAAAATCATACAGTATGCGGGTCCTATGAGTAAGTCTACTCACTGAGGTTGATCCCAGGTGGATCTTTCTGGCAGGGCCATGACATGACCAGCGTTTTCTATGTGATGAAGAACATCAGCTTTGGAGCTGAATTTCTCCTGGCAGGCATAACATCGGCACTGATGGATCTCACGGCGGATAAAGTTGACCAGCTTTACTTGTTGGTAAAAGGTCAAGTCTGTGAAGGACACAGAACCGTAAACTGTCGACTAAAAAAAAAAACTAAGCCCCTACTAAAGATAACGGCATGGATATATTTTTCGAAATCTTTATTTGACATTAGGCCCTAAGTTTAGTGATGTTTCTCAGGTGATAAAATGCTGATTTGGTGTTTGCTTTCAGAAGAAGGTCCTAATAACACTTACTGAGTTGTGTTTTGAGTTGTTGCAGATTGAATCCATGTGCTTCCTGAAAGTCAATTTGAGAAGATGAACGAAAGTAAAGTGGCAACGTTGATCATCACTTCACCTGACAACTGGGATGCTAGTTCACCTGCATGTGTGTGTAAATCTTCTCCATCGTTTCTGATTGCTGCTCACAGTACAGACACACGGCACGCACTGGATGAGCCCGCCAGTCGGACCAGTCACTGCAAAATAGGCAAACAAGCTCACTATCGTTGGCAGGGGCAACATACTAGGAATTAGAGAGAGAGAGAGAGAGATTGACTTAAATTTTACGCTAACTTCAGTTGTGCTTACTCATCATTGTCTCCTAAGATGTCCCGGTCATCTTCAGACAGGACTTCCTCCCATGTTTTTCCAAGTTCCTGGCCAGACCAAACAAACTGAGTCAGGCAAATGGTAGCAGCAATGGCATGCTACTCAAAAAACACAGACACCTTTTACTTCACATCAGATAAAGCTTCACTACACTAAAGATCCTCAAGCAAAAAAGGTAGCAAGCAAAGTTACAAAAATATGGCAGAAGTAGTTTAATACATTAGAATAGAATATAATTTACAAAAAGGCCAAGAAAATGATCTAATCTTCTATTTTATTAAAGGTGCTCTATGAGAGGCTGCAGGATTTTATCGCAATTTCACGTTTATCTCAAATTGTTGGCATCTCTCTGTGATTGGCTTGCTTTTTGCCCCCTAAATACATTATGAGAAAACCCGGCCTCAAAA
>JAGFZM010000092.1:622478-645378 GCA_017657215.1 Limnothrissa miodon | reverse complement strand
CTCTCTCTCTCTCTCTCTCTCTCTCTCTCTCTCTCTCTCTCTCTCTCACACACACACACACACACACACACACACACACACACACACACTCACACACAAGCGAGCATACTGTAGGTATTTTCTCTGCCTTGGCCTGCTTTCTCTCATGACTTGTGTTACTAACAGGATGTAGCTGTAGGCAAATGTATCAAAGTACTCTTATATAAAACTGGAGTGCGAGCTAATGCAATGTAAGGTCGATGAATCAGGATTCACACCCCTGTAATGTGTGCAGAAGGCCCTGTTCTCTGCTTCATGCCAGTTGCTTCCTTATATGAACAGATGGACACAGAACACTTTGGTCTTCCAATTAGTTTATGAAGTTAGTTGCAACATTAGTGTATTTTCTGGTGTATTCTTGCCATAATGTTAATTAGGTAACACATGTGTGTTTATATGAAGTACTGTAACATGCTCTTGTTTTAAAGGAGTTCATTATGAAGCTGTTATTAGGCATTATACAGCTGTTAGACAGAATAAAAGTAGCTGACAGCCAGAATGCTTTAATCCTTGTGGTATACCTTGTATACCTTGTACCTGTAGTATTGATAAGCCTATGAGCACTAATCCACTGTGGGCATGAAGGGGACTTTTCTATGAGTTATAGTGCTTGAAAGTTATTTAGAATATATTCCATTTAGTTAAAGGGAATTAAATTAACATCTGATGCTGTTGAATTTGCTACTTATTTACTTTGATTGTTAACTGGGTCATTACAGGATGAATCAAGGCTCTCTTGTCGTCCCCACAGTTTCTTGCATTTACAACATCTTCTGTCATTATGGTATCAACAGAGCCCTCATAAAATATAACTGTATGTCCCACTTATGTGTTTTATGAAACTGCATTCATTACCTTGTCATCACCTTGTCAGTACAATTGTCAACATCGCTGGGCATTGTTCTTTCGCTGTCAAACAAACCAACATGTAGTTGATAATACTACCGACATTTGTGGTAGTTGCAAAAAGACAAATGGGATTGTTTTTGTTGCTGTTGTTAATGTTTATTTTGGGGAATTCATCTAAATCTTTGAGAGACAAAGTTATAAAACTTTGGCTGTGATGGTTAAGCCATACCTTTTTCATTCCTCAAAGAAAATACCTGCCGATATTGCGACTGTTTTAGTCTGGGAGCAAGGAAAAAAGACAACCACCTGGGAGTTTAGAAGTCATTGAAATGTTATCTATTGGTTTGGAAGTGGATGCCTCAAAGATCCTGTTTAATTAACAGCTTTTTTTGCTTCCTCTTCACTGTTCCATTTTTCAGTCACATTGGTATCAGGAGATTCTCTATCAGCATGTCACGTGTTGTTCCATTTTATCTACCTGCCTGATATTTTGGCATTCAGGGAACAAAATGTCATTTATTTATGGGGCTACACACATCTAAACAGCTAGAAACAAAGGGTACAGTTTTTATGGATTTGCAGTGTCTGCTGCAGCAGGAGCGATCAAACATTATTGTTGTAAGCTGTTTAGTGCCATTGCTCAGATATTTTAGCACACACAGCTAATATATAAGGAAATATGACTAATTATGATTTATCAATTCTGAAGTTTCTAGGCTGAAGAGAGTAAAATTCAAGCTTGCTGAGATTAGTGTGTTGAACTAGTAGACACATATTTTTCAACAGTATGTGCAGATTTTAATAATAATGAGTGCTTATGGTGCTTAGTTGGTAGAGCATGGTGCTGCTATTAAGCATATTAAGGGTGAGCAACATCAAGTCTACTAGAGTAAAAACATATCAGCACTGTGTTTTGTTTTTAAAGTAAATTTTATTGTCAATTTCTTTACATGTACTAGCCATACAAAGGAATCGAAATTGCATTTCTCACTGTCCCTTGCTTACATTAGACAAGACAATACAGAACTAACTGGTTTTGGAGTTAGAGACTGGTGTTAATAAAACATGAAACATATTGCTTCCTGTTGAATGCTTTCCCTGGCTGAGGAGGCCCGATCTAATCTCCACATACACTAGTCTCTTAACTTGGTTTCAACCATCCTGTTGTATCAGGCACTGTGCGATGGCAGTACTGTAGCTGTGGCTTTGCTAAAGTCCCTTTCGAGTGGGTGCATTGTGGTATCTATGGGTGGCATGTGCAGTCAGGTGTGGCAGGGGCCCTTGCAAAAGAAGATGCCAAAGGGCATCAAAGAGGCCGGGACCTCCCCTGTGTAGAGGTCTTCTTTAATAGGACAGGTTTGAACACAGTTCAGCAACAGCCTTGTTGTGTGAAGCATTCACTGGAGTTTTGATTGTTACATTTCATTGCGACTGTACATGCAGATAACAGTAAAGAGCTCTTCAGTCAAGGTGGAGCTTTTGCAGTTGTTTTTATATTGTGTCAATTGATACAGTTGTGTTTGTTTGTTTCTGAAATCTAGATGCTAAGATTACATTAGTATAACATGACTGATCGGTGGTCTGTGTCTTACAGTGCTGGCTACCTTTAGGGGGCTGTTGCAGCATCACATGACTGATCTGTGGTCTGTGTCTTTCAGTGCTGGCTAGCTTCAGGGGGCTGGTGCAGTATCACATGACTGATCTGTGGTCTGTGTCTTACAGTGCTGGCTAGCTTCAGGGGGCTGGTGCAGTATGGGCTCCCACTGGAGATTGGAGACACAGTACAGATCCTGGAGAAATGTGAAGGTACGTAGAGAATGACAAAGGGATGGTGTTTGTGATGTAGTCAAGCATCAATATACAAATTATTTATTAAGCATTTAGATTGTGTTTTACAAAGTTTCATAATTGTAAAAAAGATCTCTATGAATCCCTATATTCATTAAAATAAATACAATTCCAGTGTTAAAAGCCACAGTATATTATATGATATGAACTATGTTAAGTAGTCAGACATATTGCTAGAAAATTTAAATGTACAGTACTGTACTGACAGAACTAACGGCTCTGTCTGGTCTTGAGACATTGGGGCTCAACCTCTATGGCCCTAAAACACAGGTGCCAATCTCATCAGAATCTGGTAGAGCATCTCTCAAGTGCCTTTGGTATACAGCAAACACACTGATTGTTACAGTTTTGATATGCGTCCATTGGTGCCATCCCAAGGCCTTAATTCCCGGGAACTCAACCTAGTCTTTGAGTACACTGTAACAAAGAAATGTTTTGTTTCCATAGGATGGTACAGAGGATTTATCATTAAGAATCCAACTACTAAGGTGAGTCTGTTTATTGTTTACAGTAACAACCGGAATATTCTTCTTCAGTGACATATAGTGTATTTATGCATCCAAGTTATGTAAAAGAGCAATAAATCATTCATCACTGCTGTCAACACTATTGTCATTGTCAGCCCTTTAAATCTAAATGATCCTAAATAGCTGTGGTTAGTTATGTTTCATATATTGACATAACAAGTGGACTACTCAAATGCCCTAATGTGATCATATTTTTGATAGAATGGGATCTTGAGTGTATTTATATTGAGCTTCATTATAAATCAGTGAAATGTCAGCTTCCTTATGAATTATTGATCAAACTCTATTCACTCGTCTTCTTTTCCACAGGGAATTTTCCCAAGCTGTTACATCCATTTGAAGAATGCGCATATCAAGAACAAAGGGTAAGAACAGAGGCCTTCACTCTGATGTTGGCTAAAGTTGGAATTTTGCTTGTTTCAGACGAGCTTGTTTCACCCCAGTCATGTGCCATTGGTAGTGATGGAATAAACCCAAGGTACGGCATGTCTCTCCGTCCTCTCCCACAGGCAGTTTGAAACGGTCCTCCCGATGGAAGACTCGGTCGTCACGGAGATGACGGTGACCTTGAGGGACTGGGGCGTCATGTGGAAGCAGCTTTATGTGGTGAGTGCCCCACTGGCACAGGCAGCAGGGCTTTGAAGGTGTAGAAAATAAAAATTACGTTGCTGTGTTCCATAAATATAAACTGCGCAGACAGAGACAGTCAGGATGCTGTGAACAATGGTGGGAACATTTATTAGTTAGTTGCAACAACGTTACGGACCACAGACTATGGGGAAAGTCCGGAGGACGCAGCATCGAGGTTCCACCTAAGTGATTACCTCTGAACTTGCCTCCCTCGTGACATTGAACGACAGTATTTAAGCACTATCCCTTCTCATCATTGCAGTCTTTCATTATCACAGTCACAATGTGTATTCCTTTGCGTCAGCGGAAGGTCCTTGATTGTGGTAAGTAGGCCACTGGCCCAGGCCGCAGAGCTTTGGAGGCTCAGGCTACTCTCTCCTGCTCACCCCCAGAAAGCTGTTTGTCATGCTGACACAGTCATGTGTCAGGCAGTTGCATAGACTCAGCATAGCTGTGCTCTGCATCACTCGTGCTTCTAATGCGTGTTTGCAGGGAGTACACACAGTATGGAAGATAAAAGGAAGATTGTTGTATTTGGGAATTTTGGAAAATGTATATGGGAGAAAATGCTGGTTCTGTAATGTTTTGTTTTTACAGTCTCCCTGTGTTTTTCTGTCTTTCTCTCTCTCTCTCTCTCTCTCTCTCTCTTACTCTCTCTCTCTTACTCTCTCTCTCTCTCTCTCTCTCTCTCTCTCTTTCTTTCTCTGTCTGTCTCTCACTCTGCAGAAAAATGAGGGTGATCTCTTCCATCGCCTGTGGCACGTGATGAATGAGATCCTGGAACTGCGGCAGCAGATACTTGTGGGCCATCTGACCCACGAATGCATGAGCAGCATCAAGCAGCATATCACAGCACGCCTGGACTGGGGCAATGAGTAAGTGTGCAGCACAGGGCCTGCTGCTTTTGTCTAGCAGCCTTCATTTGTCAGAAAACTCACCCCGAGACATTCGGCTCCCAGAGGGGGAGGGCTCCTCACATGAAGGAACAGCTTGCTGGATGTCAGACTCGCTGACTATCTCGCTGCGGAATGCATTCGCATAACCTGCTATCCTCCACAGATGAAACGTAAAACGGACGTCACGGCCAATATGGCAAAATTGTGCCAGTAAATATGTGCAGGATGTGTATGTACGGGTATGCCGAAGTGGTGCTCAAAAATGATAGACGGTCACTCAGGAATGGATTGTGAAAACATTTTTCAAAGAAGAAAAGAGCAAAAACAGAAATGTATCATATTTATGTTGTACACTGCATACAGTATAGTGTTCATTTTTCAAAAAAATTACTGTACCTCTGTGACCGACGCAGTAGCAGTTTGCCAAGAGAATTGTTAATTGCCCTTTCTTCTAGTAGTGTCTAGTTACAAAAAGGCCTACGCTGCGTGTAGCAGTAACTGTGTGTCATACTTTGGCAGACAGCTGGGATTGGATCTGGTTCCCCGGAGAGAATTTAGCATGGTGGACCCAGACGAGATCAGCGTCACTGAGCTCTACCAGCTGGTGGGTACTGTGTGCTTACCCATGACTCACCCCCGCTTAGCAACACCTACATGCTGCAGCGTTGCCATAGAAACTGACGCTGCAGCACTGCTGTGTTGTAAGTACACAGTAGTATCTTGCGTCTCTAGTTTGGCTGAACTCACGCAGAGATGCGCAAGCACACGCATGCACACACGCACACACACATGCACTCACACACGCATGCACTCAAACACACACACACACACACACACACAGACAAAACAAAACACATTTTGATTGGCTGTGGATGAAGAAATTACAGTAATTGGGAGAGAACAGGGAGAGGGAGTTAATGGCCATTTAGATTTCTGTTTGTAAACACAGATGCTAATGTTGATGCAATTAGCATTATTAGGGGGCTGCTATGTAGACTGACATGCTATTTATTAGTGGAAAAACACAAATGAAAATAAACTGGAGTCAAATGTGGATTGCTGGATTTGTCCAAACTAAATGATGAAGGTGTTATTTCTCAGGGCTGATTGTAAAAATGTGTGATTGGTGAGCTGTGTAAAGCATGACTGACGTGAATGAAGCTTAGTCAGAGACTCAGAGTAGGAGCAGAGGGGACAGTAGTGAGTGACAGAAATAAATAAAAGCATACATGAGGTGAATCATAGATGAGGGAGAGGATGCATAATGTCATGCTATAGACAACTGCATTGACAACACGTTAATTTTTTCTGGCCTGTGACTGTTTTGCATGACATTCATTTGATCATGAATATCCTAAAGATTTTGTAGATGATATTTATGATATTGTAGGACTGGCCAGAATTGATGTTTTACATGTGTGTTTCTACATTGTTGCTAAGATGGAGCGGAGGCATCGGAAGAAAGAGCTTCCGGCTCAGGCCAGCATGCATCACCTGTTTGTCCAAGTGAAGGGCCTGATGAGCACTAGCCTGGGGGAGGAGCTGGAAGTCTTCCTCTTCATCTATGACAGTAGAGACAGCCGGCCAATCAGGTATGTGCTCTGTGTTGAAGTTTGTTGTTTGTTGTTTGATATTTTTAGGGCTTTTTGCCTTTATGGTATGGTGCCTAATCCAACTGAGCCACGGTGCCGCCTAGACTAGAGTCGGTTTTTTTTTTCACTTTGCAAAAATCTCTTTCACAACGACTTTTTTCCAAGTTAGTTTAAAGGTTTTGCTTCTCCTGACAGTGATAAAAAAATGTCTTTGGTCATGACAACTGTGCATTATGATGTTATATTTAGCTTTAGGAAAAATCAGGCGAGGGCTTTTTGACACCAAGTTTCAGATTCTCCACGGCGTGTGTGAGTCTGTGAAAGGGACTTGATCTGTTGAGTAAATATTTAATGGATCTTTTTTTCCCTCCTCTGCCCCTTGATGTGAAGGGGTTCTGTGTCTCGTCTTTACTCCCCCTCAGGCGTAAATTATTCACTGAGATCAATACCCCAGGGCACTGGGGGAGAGAGAGGGGATGCAAGGGGGCTCCGCAAGCCTCAGCGGACTCCTGCTCGTAATGAATCAGCCTCACAGGAGGCTTGTGGGAGACGCCACTGATATGTGCTTAGAGAAGCCCTCTCTCTCTCACTCACACACACTCACTCACTCACTCACTCACTCACTTACTCATTCGCTCCCTCGCTCCACTGTGCTGTGAAGCTTGCCCACCTAATGCTCCTCCTGTGTCTTGCAGCGAGAGGTTCCTAGTGCGTCTGAATAAACAAGGAGTCCCGAGTGCGCTGGAGAAGACCGAGAGACAATGCACTCTCTTTGTTGTAAGTGCTCCCACTTCCTACAGCTCCACCGGGGCAGGGATCTGAGTGCATTAAAAGCACTGTACTAGCAAGGGTTGTTAGTAGTAGTGTTACTATAGACTGGACACTAGTGATGTATGTGGAGAAGGGATTGTGCGAAACACCAGGGTAAACACAATTGTAATCTTTGCTTTTGCAACTGCTCCAGTACATGTAGTCAGAACAACTTCTTGTCATACACCTCTTTCAAATAACTTGAGGTGACCTGCTGTACATGAATTTTGTTAAATAAAAAAATGTGTGTGTGTTTTTTTAAGGATTTGGGGAGTAGCGATCTACGAAAAGATGTTTATGTTGTAGCTCATGTAATTAGAATCGGTAAGAGATATCGGATGCATCCAGACCTTTCCAAGAAACACCATGCGTTTTGTGTATGTGTAAATCACTGAGTATCGTTCAGTACTTGTGTCTGTCTGGTTTTCTATGCATGGCCTAAATTAGTGGAGTCTTATTGTGGTAATTCTCACTGTCTGTCCATTACAGTGTCCAAAGCCCATTGCATGTTTCCACCTTTTTCGGTTTTGTGCCATTTGGTACAACTGTGTTACTTGTACAAACTATTTGTGCTTTATGTAGTATGCAAATGAATTTTGGTTTAGGGAAGACTAAACTCCTTAATGATGTATTTAATCAGACAAGCGACACCGAGATCTCCATAACCCTGTGTCTAAGCATCATGCAGGTTGATTGCAATTTTCTTTTGATATGTCATGACTTATTCACAGGGTAATATTTGATGCTGGAGATTGTGAGTGTTTGCATAAGTGGCAAAAAGCACAGACTAAAAAAAAATCCTACTGAGCCACGTCCATAACATTTCAGTCATAGTAATTCAGTGGTCTAAATGACCTGCTGCACTTTCACAGTGTTTAATTTGATTCTCTGGGTCTGTTCCTCAGGGCGAATGGTGGCAGGGGAGAAGAAGAATGTCTGTAATGTCCAGTACAGGAGACCTTATGGCTGTGCAATCATCAGCATTGCTGACCTCCTGACTGTAGACTCCAAGGATGACCACCTACTGAAGGTCTATTCGTAAGTGCACCAAAACATTGGCATAGCGCTCTCATCAGTATCTTATGAGCACACGACCAGGTCAAGTCAAGTCAGTTAGATTATTTATGTAGCACATTTCATATAGAACACACTTACTTTTAATGCAGAATTGGAAAGATCCTGCACACAAAAAAGCTGTGTTTTTCTAAACTTCCTACATCTACATGTACATTTACATCTAAAGTTTTTTTTCACTGTATGTAGCTCACATGAATGTTAACACTTAAATCTCTGCTCCAAGTTCCAATGAGCATGTGGCTTTGCTTTTGTACTGTGTTTACTTCAATTACTCCCAGTCATAACTTGATTCCTTCACATGTGTTTGCACCAGATGTAATATGGAAAGTGAATGGTGGCAGATCCACGATAACATCATCAGGAAGGTCAGCTCCAGATACAGCATGGTGGGCTCCAACACTGGTATGTACACTGCAGTAACACAGAGGACTTAATCAATAATCAATGGTAGCACTTTATTATTATTATTTTAGAAGGGTCAACTTAAAGGCATAGTTCGGTTTTTAACACGTTGAGCCCCTTTCACAGGTTGTCTAAAATTCAATAAAGTGGTTGACACCGAAATTTTGATGACTGCTCCGGTCTCGGCTGTTTGGGAAATGTGGAATTGTCTCTGCCTGCTTCAAAATGGCTAGCAATGGGCATTTGTTGTTTCATTAAAACACTAGTTTTAAAAAAGTGCTACTCACTGAGTGGTTAGTAGTGCTTACTGATGTTCACCGAGGGGTTAGTAGTGCTTACTGATGTTCCTAGCGAAATAAAGCTTCTGTCATGTTTTATTTGGAACTTTTTTATATTTAGGAGCAAAGAGTCTTCTAATAGAAACCTATGGGATTTACAAAATGGCAAATAAAACATGACAGAAACTGTATTTCGCTACGATACTTGAGTTGGAACATCAGTGAACACCACTAACCACTCGGTGAGTAGTTAGTAAATGGTTTAATAGAGTTGTTGCCAACTGAGAAGAGCAATGTGTTTGTTGGCTAGATCTATCAAGAATCACAACATTAATTTTAGGATATACAGTGATGATAAAGTGGACCCTTATGAATGAGCAATTTGTAGTGGGAGGACACTACAGGACTCAGCTCATGTCATTCTTCAAATTAAGTGTCACTCCATTAATAATTGTGTGAATGATGCAAGACACCCCTACACCCCTTTCTCTCTATTAAATGTCCCCTCTCTGAATGTGTCCTCTGCAGGGCTTTCCATGTCTCTGCAGCTCCTTCATGGGGACATGGAGCAGATTCGGAAGGACTACATGCGCCTCTTCACCCGCAACATCTCCATCACCAAAACACTGGGCTTCTCTGACATCATCATGCCAGGTGAGAGTTTGGCATGATAGTGACAGGTGACTTAGATACAGTAGCGAAGATTGCGGAAATATTCTGACTATTTTTATTAGGGGCAACCCATTCTGGATTTTACACTTCCCTTACCCTATGGGGCGGTATAACAAACACAAACATTTGTCTAAGTTTTGGCTTGTATTCAGTTAGAGATTAAAAATAGTCTTTGCCTACGTGGAATAAGCCAATTCAGTGTGAAGATTGCAAAGCCACAAAGTCTTATACAATACAACAGTGACTGCATGTGTAGCCTATATAATCCCCTCCCTAGAGGATTGTGATGTGTGTGCCTTGCACTTTTTAAATTAATGAGCGAATAAACTCTGTTCGTATGTGTGCCAGGTGAGATAAGGAATGATCTGTACATAATGCTGGAGAAGGGGGAATTTGAGAAAGGGGGGAAAAGTGTCGCTCGGAATGTAGAGGTCAGCGTCCATGTGCTTGGAGCTGATGGACAGCCTCAGAAGGTGAGATGTGTCATGGTTGTCATTATTAAACTGTTACACCCATTCAAGATTGTTGGGGTCTCCTTTTCTTATGAGGTGATGTCACAAACCCCCTCCTGACTCCAATCCCCCTATGTGTTGCTATGTGTGTTGGCATGTGTGTCTGTGACACAGGAAGTGGTCTGTGCTGGCTCTGGGGAGTCTGGAGTGGAGCAGCACCAGTCGTTTGTGCTTTACCATAGCAACAGCCCGCGATGGGCGGAGCAGATCAAACTGCCCATCCCAATGGACCTGTTCAGAGGGCTGCACCTCCGCTTCGAGTTCAGACACTGCTCCAGTAAGACTGCTAGCCCAGTTTGCTTTGGCTAATGTGCACCGCCTACCGCCTATTGTCTAGTGAAAGACACGTCCATCCCTTCAATATGTATGAAACCTGAGTTGATATATGGAAATTAAATTGATATATGTTGTACATCTTGATGTAGCACAGTACTATTGAAGACTGAGTATCTGATGCATGCAGAGCTGCCAAAAAGGGAGCATACATTCTCTTTAGTCATCACAGGATTAAATCCTGATGACATTTATTGAGTCATAAGTCATTCTAACATAGTTTGGTTAAACAAGATTTTTAACAGTTAATTTTGTCACAGACTGAATTTTATTTTCTGGTGTTTGGACACAAACATTAAATGAGTGAATTGCAAGATCTTACTGTGCTATAATCTGGACAGTGAAATTTGTGGTATACTGAGGCTCTGAGCTATGATTAATTTGGTACACAAATGATCAGTCTAAACATACCAACTAGCAGGAGGCAAAGTCAAAGAGATTTTGCTACTTTCAATCAGATATAGATAGCAATGGCTCTAATTACAGTGGCCCAGCAGATTACAGCAGAATACATTAAATGGGTTTCCACCCAAACCCAGCTTCTTTAGAGACATAGACCCTCAGAGTTATGGGCTTCTCTATCTCCTGGCTTAATGCAGTTAGATGCTGGTTGCATGCAATGAATGGGCTAAAATGGCTGCCCATCTGAAAGTGTTTAAAGATGCGTATGCTAGAGGACAGGGACCCTCTTTAGTGCTGGATCTTGATTAAAGGCAGAATAGGCTTCTTCCGTCCTGTGTCTGATTTGGATGAATGAGCAAGCACAGTAAATTGATGAGCTTGGCTGAGCTGCTAACATTCTTGTCTCCTAGCCAAGGAGAAGGGTGAGAAGAAGATCTTTGGCTTCTCCTTTGTTCCATTGATGCAGGAGGACGGAAGCATACTTCCAGATGGAACACATGAGCTTATTGTGCACAAGGTAAAGAATGAGCTCTTCTCCTTTCTGTGTGTGTGTGTGTGTGTCTGTATGTCTGTGTGTGTTAGTGATTATGAAGATGTTGACAGAGAACTCAGCCAGACATCATAACCATGCACATTGTTTTACTTATGTGTTCTCTAACAGTGTGAAGATGCAACATATTTCCAGGATGTGTCGCGATACCTTAAGCTTCCCTTTTCCAAAACAAACACACCTGGAACTAGCCAGGCTGGGCGCAACAGCAAGGAGTCCTTCTGGATCACATCTTTCCTGTGTTCTACCAAGTTAACACAGAATGGTAGAGCAAGTCTCCATATTTGTTGTTTCCAATAGCAGAACCACATATATGTGCCCAGATTTTATGAAAATCATGCAAACAAAGACAAAGAATCCTAAATGGATGATGCATTAATGCTTTTGCCAACTGACAGATTACATTTACATCCGTGATGTGAATATGATGTAATAACTTTTCCTGGTTTATACATCTGCAGTTTTTTTCAAACCCTTATTTCATGAGGGGCAGCGTGTGAATATGTTAACTTTTTTATAGGTCACATACTCGACCTACTGAAGTGGAGAACGCACCCAGAGAAGATTGCTGATTGCTTGTCTAAGCTGAAGGACATTGATGGTACTGAGATTGTAAAGGTAAAATTCAATGCCTTTTCTGTTCAGTGCATGGTTTTTACAGTCAGTAAACATTGCTTCTGCTTTGCAGCATGAGTAAACATGGGCAAAGATCCAAAAACAAATAGGAAATGCTGAATTGCGTGTTTTAGTATGCTTAATGTTTTCATATGCAGTCTAGAGATATTGTTTAGTGTTTAGTTGTTTTTTCAGTGTGTTATGGTATTTATGATATTTTGTCATTTAGTTTTTGCAGGACACACTGGATACTCTTTTTGGTATTTTAGACCAAAGCTCACAGAGGTATGGTCTCAAGGTGTTTGACTGCTTGGTAAGTGGGTTCATTAATGTACAGACTATATCTTTAATCTCTATATCTTTAATGACCTTTTTAGTAGTATGTCTGTGAAGATTCTCATTCATCCAGGTTGTGGTAGTGATAGTGTTCAGTTAAGGCAACTGGACTCCAGTCAGAACTATATGAAGCTTTCTGGATGTAAAGTGAAACGTCTTCAAGCTCAAAAAGAAGTTCAGTTGCCTTAACTGAACACTATAACTACTTTAGTTGTAACTGGCCAGTTTACCTCAAAGTGTTTTAAAGCAAACAGTACATGCACATAGGTCTATGAATGTACCATCTTAGTGTGATGAGGCAAAGGGTACATGCACATACCTCTATGAAATTTGGGTTATAGGAGTCTGTTCAATTTCAGTTGCTGTGGTTACTGATGGTTAAAAAAATGAAAGTGTTGGCAAAATGTTCTCATGACACACTCAGAATGGACGTATTTCAGCTGAGAGAGACTGCTGTCTGTTTCATAATGTGGATATGTGTCTGATTTTTCTCCAGGTCCATATCATAAATTTACTGCAGGATAGTAAATTTCAGAATTTTAAACCAGTTATGGACACCTACATTGAGAGTCAATTTGCTGGAGCTCTGTCATACAGGTAGGAGTCATTCATTTCTCTTCTCTCAAGTTCATCCGTCGTCACTAAACTGTTGTCAACTCCAGTGTTTGTGGTTGTGACAAACTACAGTCCTCATAATATTATCATCTCATCTAGAATATGTAGCACTGAAGGTTTCAGAAGTGTTGTGTTTTCAGTATTACAAGAACATGATGAATGAATATGAATGCAAAGACATTAATTCAGTCTGTATGTTGAGGAATGAAAGACTGTTAAAGGATTCTAGACATATGTTTTCTGTAAGTACTTAATTATATGATGTACTGACAGTTTCGATGGTCTTCAGTACGCAACTATGTTAAGTGCAGAGGTAGGAGAGCCCTGTATCCTAGCAACCCAATGAAGAAAATCTGTAGCCTACTGTAGATCTGAACCTGGACCAATACAGATAGAGCTGTTATGTCATCTGATGCCCCAGCATTTAGTCATTTAGCCTTGGTTCAGGACACCATTTGACTTAGTATTCAATCTTAAACACTATTGTGCTCTTAAATGTCGTCTAATCACAGGGTAGTTGTGATGGCAATAGTACTGACTATGCAGGACCCTGTGAAGAAATGTTTGCAGACACTACTAAGTAGCCTCATGGCTGTTTGTACCTGTTTTCTGAAACAGGGAACTTATTAAACTACTGAAGTGGTATATTGACCGCATCATCGATGCAGAACATCATGAGCAGATTCAGCAGGTTCTGAAGGCAAGTACATTCTGACACACTTTATGCTTGATAAAAGCATAAAGTAAAAGCAAATGCAAAGATCATTTGAAATACTATTCAGAGAGAGGCTTAAATGTTCACATATGTATATCTATATCATAATCTACATCGTTTCTATGGTTTGTTTTGTGACCCTATAGCAGGAAGCTGTTTGTCTTGTATTTCCCCTGCAGGCAGCGGAGTATATCTTCAAGTGCATAGTTCAGTCGAGGAGGCTCTATGCAGGAGCGACCGGTGGTCAGGGGAAGGAAGAGTTTGGCTGCTCCGTCCATGAACTCTTCAAATCTGTCCACCTCTTCCTCTCTCACCAGAGCAAAGGCATCAGTCCCATCACACACACACAGGTAAGCGTGCGTATGGGCGTTTGGTTCAGCGCGTGGGTGACTAGCTGCCAATGAGGTGTACAGATGCACTCAAAGTCACTCTCATGCAGCAGGGCTATTTTTAACTAATGTTTGAAGCTATAGCAAGGCCGATGACAGATGGGCAGCATTGTAACAATCTGTTCTTCATACTCACCAGTATCTTCAGTTGCTACTGATTTATTTTATTCACTTATTTATTTATTATTTTATATTTACTTAGTTATATATATTTAGAGCAAAGGACGTGATTACTTGGATAGATTACGCAATTAGATTAGCATGTGTGGGGAACACATCAATTTAGGATGAGTGGCCATTGTAGCATTGCACATGAAGCCTCACTTTTTCGTTGAAGTCATTTGGAGTGCATGTGTGTGTTGGCCTGACTTTAGTGGGAATGCCCTCTCCCAAATCATTATCCTTTCTGGTAGTTTCACATGAATCATCATGTTATTTTTGAGCCTTTTTTTGTCTTTAATTTGATAGGAGAGTGAAGAGCATGACAGGAAATGGGTGGGAGAGACAGATGGGGTAGGATCAGGAAATTACCTTGGATCGGACTCAAACCCGGGTCCCGGTGCCCCCATACATCATTATCATCATTAATATCCCGCAGGCTTGTCATGGTCCTGTAGCTTAAAAGCGTCTGGTTGCGTGTGATGCAATGTGATGGAAACACTACCTGAAAAGAGCTCATTAAAAGTGTTCCTTGCTCACACATATACACACACATCTCACACATGTACTCCTGTATGGTACTCAAGTATAGTATAATATATATTTGTAATATATGAATATAATACCGGTAATCTATATTTGATCAGTGAAACTTCCTGTTAAACAATTTTTTGGTTCCATCAGGCGGTGTTCCTGAGGTCCTTCCCTACAGTTTGCTGTGAGCTGCTCAAAGTCTTCCTGGTCCGAGAGGTGGCCGCCCTGGCACATGACACGCTGGGAAGCCTGCCTGCCATGGCACATACTGACTGCCCCCTTCAGGCGGTTAAACTGCAGTGCATCGCTACGACTGTGGAGAGCCCTCTCTACACCAACCAGGGTGAGCTCTAGTAGACACAGTACTAAGCACAGAACAAAAGTGAATAGACTTTCGCTTGCCTTTGCCATGTAGGACTCTGGAGAGAACTTTATTTTGTCTCTAATAACCAAAGAAGCTGTCGAAGCTCTTGGTGGTGTTTTAAGAACATAATTCGAGATGGCCAGGTATCAGTCAAACGGTCCTGACTGACTTGTCATTACTGCCCTCACACCTTAGCGTCCCAGTGCTAAGAGAGTTGAGGGAGACCTTAGCGCTTAGCCACCTTAGCGTTCCAGCACTCAAAGAGTTGAGGGAGACCCTAGCGCTTAGCCACTTTAGCGTCCCAGCACTGAGAGAGTTGAGGGAGACCTGTTCTGTGTGTTTGTCCCACAGAGAGTCGGTGTGTTGTGCTGCCGGTGATCCTGCGTCACCTGCAGGTGCACATGCAGGAGCAGAGGGACCTGGTCATGTGTGCACACATCCTCACCAGCATGCTCTCCCTCATCACTAAGGACGGCACAGTGAGTCACAGACGCCACACACTCACATAGCCTAACATCATTACGTAGCCTACTAAGCATCTTAAACATCCTAAAATGTAACTACCGATTCAAAATGATAAGGTTCTTGTCATGTTATGGACAGCATTATATTATTTTCACAGTCAAAAGTGGGGATGCATATGCATTCTTGCAACCCCCCTTCTTACCTAGTCATTGTGTTTAAACAACCATGATCAATGATAAATGACTCAATGATCAGTGATACTTTAAAATCTTGATTTTCATTGGCTGTGTTAAGTCACACCTGGTCAGTGGTTACTGTGTAACTGTACTTGGCTGACTCTTGCACTGTGTCTGACTAGGGGAGTGTTCCATCCGAGGAGGTAAACATCATCATGGACAGCATGTCAGGGGTTCTCCTGAGGACCATCCTAGAGGTCACCAACTGCCCACAGCCCGCTGGGACTGCCTTGCGCTTGCAGTACCAGGATATCACGGTGAGAACAGTCACTTACCAGTAACAGCTATTCAAAATATATAATTTAGTGCATTTTACACTGGAAGAAGGCTGAGCAGAATTAAGTTTTTAAGTTATTGATGGTGTGATCCTCTGACACAACTCTTCATATGGCCCCTTGTAAAAAATAATTTCTCACCCCTAAAATCCCCCTACTCAAAAAAACAACAACAACAAGAACAACAATACAGCAGGGGCCTATTGCACAAAACTAGGATAAGGGTTAGGTTAAGCCGGGATATCTTGGTTATACTGATAAATGATTGGTTGATCCAGCCAGGATAACCAAGATATCCCGGCTTAATCCCTTATCATAGTTTTGTGCAATAGGCCCCGGCTTTATCTGAGTTAGCTAATCCTAAATAATAGCAAATAGAGAAAGGCTCCAACCTCTGTCTATGCTGCTTGATTTTCTGGTCACCTATTCCAGACACAGATACTCACACGATACTTTCAGTAGGTAGACAACCTCACATCGACTTTTCTGTGCCTTTCTGGTTGTTTTCAGGGTGAATTTGTAGCCTGTTTACTGACACTCCTGAGGCTGCTAAATGATAAAGACTACCAAAGATTTCTGTCGAGATTCTCAAGCAAAGATGAGCTCATGGTATGTCTGTCTGTAATCCACAATCTTAATGTGAAATGTGTGTTGTAGTGGAACTTTGGAACTAATTATTTAATTTTCCCCCTTCAAATAGACTTTTCTACTGCAGTTATTCACTGTCTTTGAAATACTCATCCGTCCAGATATGTTTCCCAAAGATTGGACTGTCATGCAGTTGGTCACCAGCAAGTGGGTATTTATTTGAATGCATTTTAAATGTCAGGTTGGGATGTTAGCTCTGGATGAATTCTGCCAACAGTTCATGTTCATGTTTAACTCTGTTTCTTTTTATCTGTAGTGTTATTATCACCTCACTGCTGTATCTCTCGGATGCCCTGAAGAAGAACTTCCTCAATGACAAGTTTGACTTTAAGGTAAATGGAAAAAGGAAAAAATCAACAATTTCTATCGCAGGCCCACATGAAACTGCATGAGCAGAACTGGGCATTATTTTTAGTCTAAGCTTTTTATGTGTTATGTGTTGGCTGTAGTGGCTCAGGGAAATCCAGTGTATTGTCGTTGTCAGGCGCATATATGAAGAGCTTTGAGGCATATTGATGTTTCTGGAACTGAGAGCCTAGTCAGCACGTCCCCTGCTAATGGAGATGTGTGAATATGGAGAGCGGGAACGAGGGCTCCCTCCTGCATGCTGTCCTGTAATTAACGCTGCTGCCTCTGTCTCCGTCTCCGTCTCTGTCTCTGGCCCCATAGGTGTGGGAGACCTATTTTTATCTGGCAGTCGTCTTCATCAACCAGCAGTGTCTGCAGCTTGAGAAGTTCCCTCCCTCCAAAAGGAAAAAAGTGCTGGAGAAGTAAGTGTACTCACATCAGGTGTGACGCCTGCGGGACGACAGCTGTCACATGATGAGACATGATGATGATTAAAGCTGTGCGAGAAGAATCTGCCATCCAAGAATTGTACTTCTCTACTGCCATTCTTCATGAAACCTGTTTAATGAATTTTAAATGTATTTAGGTGCTAATGTATTTTTGTGTTGTTTAATAAAGGTACGGTGACATGAGGGTCATGATTGGCTGCGAGATCCTCAGCATGTGGCAGAGTTTAGGTAAACCAGGTTACTAGTTCATTATGTTGGACTGTTGTTTCATCATCTTTTCACTTGAATGAATGATGAAAATGTATTGTGGTGTGACAATAAATATTGCTGTGGCACTTCATCACAACAGTTTGATTAGTGTTCTAGACAGCGAATGTAAGCCAAGATGAAAACATTTACATCTTCTTTAAGTTAGTTAAGTTTAAACTAACTTAAAGAAATATAAGTGTTTTAATCTTTGCTTACATTCGCTGTCCAGAACACTAATCTCTTGAAATGACATGAAATGAACGTCTCTCTTCAGAGGAGCACAAGCTGAACTTCATCCCTGCCATGATCGGACTCTTCCTGGAGGCCACCCTGGTGCCGCAGCCTGATTTGCGGAACGTCATGATTCCTATATTCCATGACATGATGGACTGTGAAATGAGCAGAAGTGGCAATTTCAAGCAGGTGCTGAGTGTACACAGGACCAAAATAACTGACTTTTATTGAATGCTATTTTTATTGACGGTTTTTGTTCAGTTTCCGAATCTTTGAAATGCCTTCTGCACTAAAGCCGTAAGTTTGAAATATGTGACACTACTGTGTGTGAGCTGTTACCGTTTTGGGGCCTCATGGGTGTTTTTTTCTTCAGGTGGAGGCTAAGTTGATTGACAAGCTGGATAGCTTGATGTCTGAGGGCAAAGGAGATGAGACATACAAGGAACTCTTCAACAACATGTGGGTTTGATGTGCACTTGATGCTTTTTAGCATGTTTGCGGTTTGCGTGCATGTGTATATGTGCGTGTGTGTGCGGGTGGCTGTGTGTGTGTGTGAGTCACATTATGTGTATAGTGTGATGCAAAAGGTCATGGTATAAGTATTGTAACTACATTTAGAAGCTGTGATTTCATATTCTGTATATGTATACACACAGATAATATCACATTTAAAAGTTGTTTACAAATGATTTAGAAATGTTATTTAGAAATGTGCTATGTCACTTCTGCTTTGTCTTTGACAACAGTGTGGTCAAGATTAATGTGTTTGATAGATACATAAATGTACTAAAGTCACTTTGTTTCATCTTTGCCTCCGGACAAGAATTCCACTGTTTGGCCCTTACCCAAGGTGAGCCACAACATCTTTTAGAGATCTCAACAAGTACAATTTGTTAGGAATTATGTTACGGACAGATTTACAGGGTTTGTGCATTCACATGTGACGTGTTTATTTAATTTTCTACTTGATAGGTACATTGCATCCTAATGAACATTAGTATAAATACATAATGTAAAAATGCCTGGTTGTCCTTAGGCAGGTGACATAAATAGCCTATCCACAGACACACATTTCAACTATACATTTACTACGGACAAGACTAGAACAAACGACAATACCACAGTGCACAACATGAAACAGAATAAACAGGCGTTGTGGGAACACTGAGTTGACTACACCAGGGTTCATTCAGTAAATAGTAGTTTTAGCTAGTCTTAAAATGACTCATGGCCCTTCTATAGTGAATATTGTATTAAGTATTACATAAGTATGAATTAGGTCTTGACGTTTCAATTCTCTGCGGTGTTGTAGTCTGCTGAAAAAGATTGAGAGTGAGACCTGGAGGGAGAGTGGCGTGTCCCTGATCACCACGGTAACTCGATTGATGGAGCGGCTGCTCGACTATAGGTGAGTAGAAGTTCTGTTCTGAGTCTCAGGTTCCTCTCCTGTCTGTTTAATATGCCTTGATGTTACGATTATGACCATCAAAGCCGTAAAGGGCATTTGTCGTTCATCACGTCTAATCATTTTGGCCACAAATGTCTTAAAGTGCCAGAAACACACACACACACACACAGCCCACCCACCCCCCACCCCCCCCCGCACACACATGCAAAAGTCTTACAGTGTTTTTAAGAGACCATTTTAGCAATGTGCTTAGATTGTTGAACAGTTGCAATACCCATCTGCCTGGCCAGCACACAAATAAACACCTGCGTCAGACTGGGAGAACTGGCATTCATCACAAATGTGTTGTGTTCCCCAGGGACTGCATGAAGATTGGAGACGTGGATGGGAAGAACATTGGCGGCACAGTCAACCTCTTAGTGAGTACTGTATGCAGAGCCATCTGTGTGAAGAGACAAATCAGAACTATTGTGTATGCGCTGTCTAGTCCTTGCTCAAATAATTAGAGAGATAAAGACATCCAGCATCTGTCTATGCAGTTTGTATTTAATGATGATGATTTTTAGACAGTAACATTTAATTAAACAACAACATTCTGCCTCTTTTGACAGAATTTCTACAAAACCGAGCTAAACAAGGAGGAGATGTACATCCGCTACATTCATAAGCTCTACGACCTACATTTCAAAGCACAGAATTACACAGGTAAACATATTGGGCCTCTTATTGTAGCTTTTCCGTGTTTTTCAAACCCATCCTGATGTCTGTGATGCTCAAGTGTGTGCTTTTGTGGTGCGTTGGACCAGAGGCCGCCTACACCCTTCTGCTGTACGACGAGCTGCTGGAGTGGATGGAGCGGCCCCTACGAGAGTTCCTGGGCTACCCCATGCAGAGCGAGTGGCAACGGAAGGAGTGCCTCCACCTCTCCATCATCCACAACTTTGACAGGGGGAAAGTAAGCCACTCACCATAGCTGTAGAGCAGGGGTGTCAAACTCAAATTCACTGTGGGTCAAAATTAAAAACTGAGAAGAAAGCTCCTGTTTTCCATCTTTTGTTTGGCCATGTTTGGGGAGAGATGTGATAAGTTTGTTCAAGGTGACTGGTAGCATGGATGCTAATGACTGTCAACAGAAAAGGAGGAGTCACTGGCGATCCCGACTGAGAGGTGTTTTAGAGGTGTTTGCCCTTTGGTGGGCCAGCTCTAGTACACATTTTATATGATCTCGTGGGCCAATTTTTAATAATACCAAGGGCCAGATTTGGCCCGCGGGCCAGAGTTTGACACCTGTGCGGGAGGTGGTTACCCAGAACTTTATTATGAAGTATTTGCAATCAAATGTGTTCAATGACAGTAAAAAATGTATGATTCTGTAAGTGGTGTCTGCTTTGAAGTGTTTATTGATAGATGTTCCCTGTTTGTTTTAGTGTTGGGAGAACTGCATCATATTGTGTAGAGAGTTGGCAAATCAGTATGAAGCCTATTACGATTACAGGAACCTCAGTAAAATGAGGGTAAGTGGCAAATTAATTATCCATATTTTTGCGTGATTGCGAGGTTATGGCAAAACTACTAGAAATTGCATGTGCCATTTAAAAGTGCAAAGTGTCATTAGTTTCCTATTCAGTTGCATCTTTGCTAAACACTGACATGAGCAGAGATAGTCTTATTGTGTGTGCCTCTTATTGTGCATTTTTAGATGATGGAAGCATCTTTATATGACAAAATAATGAACCAACAGAGGCTGGAGCCAGAATTCTTCAGAATCGGTTTCTACGGCAAGAAGTTTCCCTTCTTCTTACGGGTAAATATTCTCTCCGGTGCCTGATGTCACTGGGATAGGGAAAAACTTCAAAAAACGTATTATTGTTTCATTCATCAACCATGTGTGGTTATTTGAAATAAAATAAACAATGATGCAACAATATGGTGACACAAAGTTGTAGTCATTTTCACAGCACTAAGAGAAAAGTACTAATCTGCTGGAAAAAGAGAACCCAAAGATCTAGTATGAGTATGGCTCTTATATGAAGAATCATGAGATGAAAATATACTGTTCCCTGCAAATGTGCAAATGCCAAAAGGTGCAGCAGGTCTATGTATTCACAGCCTGTGTGTTCCCTTGTCTTGCTCCCAGAATAAGGAGTTTGTGTGCCGGGGCAATGACTATGAGCGCCTGGAGGCCTTTCAGCAGCGAATGCTGAGCGAGTTCCCCCACGCCATTGCCATGCAGCATGCCAACCCCCCTGACCAGACCATCCTGCAGGCCGAGGCGCAGTGTATCCCTCCATGCCACGCTCACAAGCCCTGTGTGCTGCACGCTCTGCTCCCCGTCCGACAACACACACACACACACCCACACAGTGTGCACCACCGCTAACCCATCAGCACTCCTCACACATGGCCAGTTAGCCGGCCGTCCACAGGCTGTCACGGCAACCCGTCCTAACACATACAGCACAACTGGCTCACACACACAAACTCTTTTTATTCCCGTTCTTCCTGTTCAGTTGCATGCGCTGGACATGAACTGCAGTTTTCTCTCAATATTTTTGTATTCAATGCAATGAAACCATTTATTTCCATCTTACAATGGTAAATACATTACATTAGATAAGCCAATTTACCACATTAGAAAATTCCACTTCCACTTTCCATGAGTACTTGAATGAAATGTATTTTGATGTTTTCATTAATACTAAAAGTGTGGCTGTTGTTTTGTCTGCCTTGTATTGCATTCCCATTGTGTCTAGCAGTCTTTTGTTGGGCTGTGCTGTGAGGTCTTTAATGTATTGCCTTGACTCGCAGTGCCTTAGACCTGCAGATCTATGCTGTAAGCCCTGTCCCTGAAGGTCAAGATGTGCTCCAGAGGGACGGCGTGCCCAACAACATCAAGAGCTTCTACAAGGTCAACCACATCTGGAAGTTCCGCTATGATCGGCCTTTTCACAAAGGGACCAAGGACAAGGAGAATGAGTTCAAGGTTCATTAATCTGTCCTTTTTGCATTTTGCTATTTTTGATAAGATCTTATCTGTATTTGAGGATAGCTGACTCTAACTTTGCTAAATTCAATTTTTTTCCAAACCTAGGACTGGAAGGGTATCAAATTACATTGTAAAAGTTGTTCCGTTTTAAAAGAGTCCTTCTTGTGTCTTTCTGTTTAGAGTCTGTGGGTGGAGCGGACTACTCTGACTCTGGCCCAGAGCCTGCCTGGGATCTCACGCTGGTTTGAGGTGGAGAAGAGAGAACTGGTAAGTAGTGTCATACGCTAAAGATTGCACAAACATGCTACAAGACATTGTGCTAACATGCTACCAGAGATTGCGCTAACATGCTACTAGAGATCGCACTAACATGCTACCAGAGATTGCGCTAACGTGCTACTAGAGATCGAACTAACATGCTACTAGAGATTGCGCTAACATGCTACTAGAGATTGCAC